>CM035797.1:43079127-43274127 GCA_020466265.1 Siphamia tubifer
AATGCGTTAACTTGGACACCCTAAATTTATTTATTTTGACTTCACCTCCGAAAAGAACAACAGGAATCATAGAAGATATAGCACAAATATAGAAATGTATTTATTTCTGAAAGAGCAATCATACATGACTGACTTGGTGCACATCAGCGACACACACCTTCAAGTGAAACACATAAATGCTGGGGCGCAGACCATCATCACAGTCAGGAAAACATGTAGAAACCAAACGAATAAAACAGAAAAGAAAAGCATATGTCCATTCCAGCCACACATTCTATTCACTCACCACTGAATTGCACTTGTGAAAACACAGTAATAAAAACACTGGGGTCTTTATGCCACCATCCTAACCCCCCCAAACCACAGAACCCACCAAACGTCCTCAACTTCCTTCAGCTCCAGCTCAGGGCGTCACATGCACAGCCTTTCTTCTGTCGATAGCAGCTCAGTTACTTCTTACTTTAACCCCAACAACAAAAAAAACACACATTTTTTTTCTTTTCTTCAGACATTTACAAGGAGGGAAAGAACGGGCAGCACAACTCTGACCGAAAACTGCAGTGGCCAGTTTGGATCAGAACTGGAACAGAACTGGTGCAAGAGCTTTTCTTAGTGTGCATTTGTTTTTTTACATATAGTGGTGGAAAAAAGTTTTTGCAACACCCTTACAATTTTTTTTACAGTTTCCTACATTATCATGAAATATTTGCAAAAATAATTGTTTTTGTTTGTTTTGTTTTTTGCATATTCAAGGATGTGGCTGCATTTTAAAATTTTTTTTTATAAGAAAATATATCCAAACTAAATTATTGATGTCTTGGATGTTTTTCTGCTAAAACATCCAGTTTGGACCTGGACAGAACTGAGCATGTGCAGAAAAACAAGTGGGTTTAGAGAATGGAACAATACTGGGTAGATTTCACTAACTTAAGAAGTAAACTCATGACTTCTTTAGATATCTATAAATAAGGCACCGGATGAATAACATTATCAAAGGAGGATACGGTAAAATAGAAAACAACATGCTAAAGGTTCTTATGTTAGCATACAAATAAGAGAGTAAAAAAGATGGTATCTAAATTTTACAAGGGTTTTCAAGACTCCTCAGGGGTAAAATGAAAGGGAAAAGTAGGATGGAAGAATGGGACAATATTTGTAACTCACAATGTAAGACAACCCTTTCCTACACTTGGAGGGAATTTGGGTGTAAAAATATGAGTTTTTTTAGTACTCCTGTTCAGAAAAAGCATCACGGGTTGGGAACAAACTGTTGGAGGCTGTGTGGATCAGCTGTAGCTAATCACTACCACTTATTTTGGGAATGAAAAAACAAAGAGATAAAAAAGGAACAGAAAAAAAAAGATTTTTAATTTAATATATCAGAAATGCATGGGGTGTCGAAAAACGTTTTTCAACCACTGTATTAAAACAGAGTCAGCTGTGCTAGAGAAGCATTGTGTTGCTGTGCCCCCCCATACTTTCCCTTCAATATGAAGGACATTATCAGCTGGTTTCCCCGTCTTCAGTTTTACACTTATCACATTTGAGAGGGACGTGTCAATCAGTGCACGTTGAACGAGTCCACGGGGCCTTAAAAGGGGGCAGGGCTCGTAAGACGAGGCTGGAACATGACGGGCAGGCACTTTGACAAGGCACATGGATTTTTTTTTTTTTTTTTTTTAAAGACTAATACACGGTACACTGCAGGTCCTCCCACCCCTCCCGCAGCTACAGCCCATTTTAGGTCAAAGACCAAGTTACAGCAAAAGCAGGTCAGTTCAGCATGTTACAGTTGGGTTTCTGTCTAGTTTGTGCACTTTGCCTGGGCTGAAAAAGCACAGGTTTATTTGCTTCAGTTTGGGTTTTTGGCCGAAGCTCAAACCCAGAGCTGGATTGGAATCAAATGCCCCGTCACTGGTCACTTTTCCATCATATATATGCACAAAACTTTACCCATATTTACTAAATGTCGAAAAAACAGAAGTATGTCATGTTTTTTTCCATTAAATCACAAATGCTATGATTTGTTTATTTATAACCACGGAGACGAACGTAAATATCCTGTTTTACAGATATATTCATTATTCTTCTATATTCTCCCACGATCACTTCCTAAATTTCCTGGTGTTTCCACGTACCGCACCATGTTTCTGTTAAAACCATTCTCAATATCTGTTTTTTAAAAATCTGTAGTTGCGGAAAAAGGTCTTTCTATTGTAGTTTGGCGTAATATAGCATTTGTCATACGCCCGGAAAACTACCTCTTGCCAGCACAAAAACCTCTAATCGAAAAACAAGGGTTTTGTCAAAATTGTTGTTTTCCCGTTCGGTAAATTTTTATGCACAAGTTATATTTGCACAATTTGAGCATCAACGGAAAAACGACTAGTCTCTTATCTTATTCCAGTGCAGGTTTGTTTGCGTTCACCAATAAGGCACACTGGTATCGATCTGACCCCAGCTCTGCCAGCCGGGAAACAGTCCGTTGGACATGCGTGGGCTTCCGAACTGGTCGAACTCCAGGTCCAACACCTTAACTCCGCCCTGTTTGCGCTCGGGCAGGGCTGCTGCTGAGTTCAGTTCCTCTCCATGCCAACCAACATGTTTCAGAGTATAGTTCTTGCCGTCATTATTGTCCCAAAAGGTTTGTCCCTGGACCTTGAAGCAGATGCAGAACTCCACTCGGTTCTGCGGTTGGATGTATGCTGGCAGTTCCAGGACGAACGCAAAGGTGTCACTGTCCTGGCAACCATACACGTTGTTCATGAAGGTGCAGTCGACGTCTGTGAAGCTGACCCAGGAGTCGTAGGTGATCCGCACTTGCACTGACTTCTCAAAGCCAATGTTCCGGACTTTGATGGTACCAGTGAGCGAACGCTCCTGTAGGGAGCAGTTCTCCAAACAGACCGAGCTCTGAATCAGTCTGTTTCGGAAGTCCAAGTAGTCAGCCGACGGCTGCTTAAAATCTAGCGCCAGGCTGCGGACTGAGCTGATCTTTAGATCCATGGCAGCAGTTTCCAGGTCCGTCATGTCGAACTGCAGGTCCTCAGAGACCGCACCACACTTCCTGCTTTGATACGACTCGTCATCAAACTTGGAGAAGACGTGGATCGCAGTCAGTGACATTCCCTTCATGTCTGCGAACACCACTCTTTTTTTGCTGGATTTGTTGTTGTTCCAGCCCACACAGCCTCTGCCGTTGTCATTGCTGTCGTCCGTTGCCTTCTGCTGGTTGCTGAGACATGGCCTTAGGGGTTTGTAGCGCTGCTGTTTGCTGAGGTCAGTGGACTGGGTGGACCTGCTGGTTCTGGTCTTGGCCCTCTGAAGGTCCTCATAAGAGCTCAGGAACCCTCGCAGAGGAGGCGGTGAGTGGCTGATGTAAAAGCGCATGGCCACGTCCATCGGCATCACTGGGCCTGGCATCGCTGATGGACTGAAAGACCTGAGGACACTGGGATAGGGGGGAGGGGGGGTTTGATTAGGATTTTAACTCTTTGCAACAGTTTCTGACTTGATAGGATTTCATCAAAAAGAAAAACACAACACTTTAAAGCGTTGTCAGTCAGTTTGAGCTGGGTTTTACAAGTTATTTTCAGGTTTTCCAAAGATAATCGTGCAGGACATAGTTTTTACAAGGCAAACAGCCAGGTCATTCATTTTTATTCTGGTTTTTGCAGAAACACATTTGGAAAGTCAACTTTTTTGCTGGTTTTTCACACATTCAACTGTGAACTGTTAAACATTATTAAAGTGATATAAATCACATAGAAGTGCAGTGAAAAACCCTTAACCTTTTTTTTGTGCAAATTTATAATTTTTTTAAATACCTCCAAACCATTTCCTTTTGACTTGATAGAATTTAATCAAATTAAAAAAAATTAACACTTTAATGTTTAGTTAGTTTGATCTGGGCCTGATGAGGGCCGACTCATGCAGGGGTTGAGTTATTTTCAGGTTTTCCCAAAAGCAATAATCTGGAACACCAAGTTCTATTCCTGTTTTCCAAAAATAATCCTGCAGGACATTGAGTTTCATTTGGTTTTACTAAAGAACCGATTTTTATTTGCATTTTTGCAGAAACACATTCAGAACATTGACTTTTCTATTAGTTTTACAAACATTAAATTAGGCAGAACATTATTGAAATGCTACAAATCACATAGAACTGCAGTGAAAATCATTTTCATACATACTGTATATATAGTTTTTGTACAAATTGGTCATTTTACAAAGTGATCTTTAATCCTTACCTTGCAGCACTCATGGAAAACAGAATAAAAGGGTCTGAACACTGACGGTCTTAGGTCCAGGTGTCAGTTTTTTAGGGCTGAAGTCGGTCTTTTCTAGAAGTGCATTTCTGCGTCACTCCCCCTTTTTCTTCTCCTTCGTCTCCCTCCGTCTCTCCCTTCTGTCCTCCTGCCTTTCAGTGCTCAGGGTTGGTCCCAACTCAGGGATTTCAACTGCCACATAGAGACAATTTGCATATTCGATCACATGGTTCCCCAGACGGCCAGTCAGAAAGGAGCAATGATCGGTCGGCGGCCAATGGCGGTGCGCTTCCCCTGGCCTGGGTCCAGCTGATAGGCCCCACTCTGGGCCTCTGTTGGCTGTGAGGCCTTGGCCTGGTGCCTTTGCTGTTGTTGAAGCAGGATGGACCCCTGGTGGTGAACATCAGGGCAGCCGAATAAGCCTAAAGCGTGAATGGGATTCCCTCTGAACGCTATTTTTATCCCCGTTACCGAGAAAAATGTCCCTAATTAGAATAACGGTGATACAGATGACTGCCGGGAGGAGGATGATGATGATGGCCCTAGAATGACTTTATTTGGAATGACAACATTAGGAAAAGAGTCATTTTCTACTAGGAGTGATTCCTTAAGTGTCTGAAAAATGCAAAACAGGAAGTAATTTAAAAAAAAATGTATTCCTATCTTTATGGGGACATTGATGCGTTTACACAGTCACACCATGGGGACCTCTGATACTATGGAGAGAAAAATTCAGATTCCCAACGAGGGTTTAATATAACTAAAAAGGTCCTCACTAATAAAATAGAAATGATGTGGCCCTATAAACACATTAATTTGTATTTTCCAGAAGTCCTCATAAAGCATGGGGGAAACAGGTGCAAAGCGTAACATCTATTTTTCAAAGGTTTGAAAATATGTTTAAAAAAATATGTATTTATTTTTATGTATTTTTAAAATAATTTATTTATGTTATTTATATGTTATTTACTGAGCACACGTCTCCAGGGTAATGTACTAATGCTCTAATGTTACTATTTGATATGTGATGATGTGATATGTTTAAAAAAAATAAAGATAAAAATGCAAGTCATAAAAACAAAACAAACTTCAAACAAAAAAGAGTGAGCTCATAAAAAAATACAATATTATGTATATAAGTTGTAATGTGGATATTTTTAATCAGAAAGTCAGACTAATATTGATCTGGTTTTCAGGAGGAAGAAGCTGAAAGTCTGACCTGCAGAGTCTTTCAGGAACCAGGGTGTTTCAAAGTCAACTTACACAACATTAAGAAATAAGTGGTAATAAACCAATTATTAGTCCACCCTTAGATCCTGTTTATATCTGTTTTGAAGCATTAACACATCCTCAACTGGACCAAGTTTTTTTAAGTTGACATTATCCCTTAAAGGCCCAGTGATAATTTCATTCAGGTCCAAAATGTGTTTTTTTTTCCTTCTATATTTGTCTTAAGTGATTTATCGTCAGTTATTATCATATTATCCTCAGTATTTTGTAAGTGTGTATCAGGTATTTTCCTCATGATTATGTAGATTTTCATTAAAACCCAGGTAGAAATCAAAGATTCTTCTCTAATTTTGAACATTTTCATTTGATCTGTGGACACTGATAGTTTACAGAGGATAACACACTGACTCACACAGAAACAGCAGATTTGTAAGGCAGCAGCTGTGGCTCAGGTTGTCCAATGATTAAAGGGTCGGTGGTTTGAACCCTGGCTCTGACTGCATGTCAAAGTGTCCTTGGGCAAGACACTGAACCCTTAATTGGGCCCAGTAGGTCTGGCAGAACCCTGCGTTGCAGCAGTCACCTATTGGTATGTGAATGGGTAAATGTGAGGCCTATATGCGAAGTGCTTTGAGCACCTTCTAGCTGGAAAATGAGCTGTGCAAGTGCAGTCCATTTAAGTGCAGTCCATTTGTGTATGTAGAGGACAGAACAAAATGAAGGACAGTCAGTTCAAAAAAGGACAAATATGGAGTTATCAGTGAAGTGAGAACAGAGTCCAGTGGACACATGACATGGATGTTCCCAAAGCCTTTTTTTTTTTTTTCTAACGCTACTTCTAACCCACAGGTATCAAACATGTGGCCGGAGGGCCAAAACCAGCCCACCAGTTCAGTCTGGTCCTTAGGATGAATTTGTGAAATGAAAAAAATTACACTGAAGTTATTAACAATCAAGGAAGTTAAAGTCATTTGAAGTCAATTCAATCTAAAGTGGGTTAGACTAGTAAAATACTATTATAATAACTATAAATAACACAAACCACTAATGATCTTTTTTGTTTTAGTGTAAAAAAAAAGTCATACATAGGAAGTCTAGCATTTTTCAACTTAATCAATACTGGATATATTATCATAATATTACATGTACTGACACATATATACATATAATGAAATTATCAATATTGCAAAAGGTCAAGGTTGCATTTAGCAGAAAGGTCAAAATCACATTATTGGCTTCAATTCAACAATGGGTTGTCATAGAAACACATAATAGGGGCATTCTCAGAATAATTTTTGTTCATGTTATACAAGTCATAGAAGTAAACATTTTCATTCCAGAATTTTTTTTCTTTCACTCAAAAAAACAAAACAAAAATATTTTGGCATTGATATTATTTATACATTTTTATCCAATTATTCATATTATTTTACTGGTAATATTTGATCATATTATACTGAATGTGGCCCTGAACTGAAATGATTTTGACACTCTTATCTTTAACCATAGTTGACCAGTTAATGTCAGAGAAGCTTGATAGTTTTTGTTAGACTGATGCTGAACATGTTTATTAAATTAATAATTTTCCCTTCACTTGTTGCTGTTTTTACTTCAGTGTGTTTGTCTGAGCTACTATTTTTAAAGCAGCATTACTTTATTGATCTGTAGGTCGAACATTATCACTATAAACATCCAAAGTCCTCCGCATGTGGGACAAATGGGGAGGATCAGACCAGATACTGGTAGAGGAGCTGAAGGTCTGTCAGAGTCAGAGGTCAGCACAAGTTTGCATGTGTTTAAATCAGCTATTTACAGAAGTGTGGGTGATGGTGGTGTGTGTGTGTGTGTTGGGGGAAAGCCTAAGTGCACAAGTTCTATTCCAGTAGCTGAACATCAACACAACCAATGCAAATGTAAACACAAAAAAGAAAGGAGATTAAGGCTACATTTATGATGATGAAAACAGAAGACGCAAAAGTGGTGTCTCATCTTTAGGTTTTCATCCGCGTTTAGACAAGTGTTTTCAGGAGGAAATCCTTGTTTATATGAAGATGCAACAGTAGGTGAAATACGATTGGATAGTCATGCCAGGCCGCTACGTGGTACTGAGATGGACCACCGACATGTGCTCTTCTGTTTTTGACCTATGTAATTGTCCATTCGTCTCTGTTCAGTTATGGTATGTGTGTAATTTCTGTACAATAGCTGAAACGACTCCTGTCCATTTTCTAGAGCTACTAATGCTAGTGCTAGTGCAACTTAATGATGTGTGGGATTGAGGTTGTCTGACATGTTTGTTGCTTTACCTGCTCGACATATGAATGTAACGTGAAAGTGTATGAAACATGAACATATGTGACGTAAAGACACACAGAACGTGAACGTGTGAGTTTCTTGCCGATTAAACGGAGACACGACCCAACATGTCTTCAATACGCCCCAGTCTGGAAGGAGTCTTCTGATTTGTGGGTATTCACACCCCGACAGCGACATGTAAACAAAGGAAATATGCTGTTGTATTTAGCCACAGGCATCCTTCTATAAATGGCCCCTAAAGAAAAGAATACCCCCCTCCCCCAACAAAAAAAAGAACAGTAAGAAAAGACCGAAGAAAAAGAAAATTTTCACCAAAGAACTGCTCAAGATTAGATTTAGATTTAGTGGGTTAGGGTCAGGGTTAGTGTTAGCAAGTTAGGGTTAGCATTACGGGTTAGTGTTAGGGGATCAGGGTTAGTGTTAGCAGGTAAATGTTCAGGGGTTAGTGTTGTCAGTTAGGGTTAGGAGGTCAGAGTTGGTGTTAGCAGGTTAGAGTCAGGGTTAGTTTATGGTTAATAGGTTAGGGTCTGGGTTAGCAATAGCAGGTCCAGGTTAGCATTTGCAGGTTCTGGTCAGAGTTAGCGGGTTAGGGTCAGGGTTCGCGGGTTGAGATTGGACTTTTTGGTGGGATGGACTGGACATTTTGTTGAGCCAGATTGGATAATTTGATGGACTAGACCCTTTGGTAGGCTGGATTGGACCCTTTGGAGGGCCGGTTTTGGCCCCTGGGTCACATGTTTGACACCCCTGCTGTAAACAGAACAGTTTCTTCATTTCTGAGGGAACCCCCCCCACCCCCCCCCCCCCATGGCTCTGGGGTCCCTCTGAACCCGGCCCCCCCTCATCTCTGGGGTCCCCCTCCATCTGAACCTGGTCCAGAATTTAGACTACAAAGTCCATGCCATTTCTTCCATACTGCTCAGGACCACACACTGCATTAATCAGGGCATCAGATCAGGTCCAGGATCAGTCTCTTGGCTGACACCAGAACCATAAAACAGATCATAAACATGAATCAACCTGGCACCGATGAGACGGAGCAGAACTGAAGGAACACTTTAATACTTTATGTCAAATGGAGTTTGATCCAGTCCTGGTTTTGTTTTTCCCCACTTCAGTGTTTATTCCCTGGTTGAATCTGGTTCTAGGTCAGTACATATGGTCCAGGTCAGTACACAAGGCCATGCACTGTCCATGTGATGGTGACAAACTCCGATATTTAAACACAAAGTGATGCCAAACAAACCTTAAACGAGCCAAAACACTCAGATGTGTCAGATCCCGCCTCCAGTGGGAAGCGCCTGGAGCGAATCATTGAAGCCCATCTGACCCAGACCAGACCCAGGGTTATCCCAGACTGTGTTGCTCAAGCCAGGACATCAGACATCAGTGTTAGAAACACAATCCAGTCACGTGTGACCAGTGTTACACCCACAGATTCAGTGTTTGTCAAAGGCACATTTCACATCAACACTTGTACAGCAGAGGAAAGTCCACAATGGAGCAAGTTAATGGGAAAAATGAGTTGAAACACAACACACATTAGATGAAAGAATATGTTTATGAATCATAACACACATTAGAGAGAGGATTGGAGGTGGTTTAGGGGGATGAGGGTCAACAAAGTCCAGAACAGGACAGGAGGTTTTACAATTCCAGTTTTTATTCCAGATTTATTTATTGTTCTTTATTCAACATTTATTTATTGAGTATTATGCTGTCTGTGATTGTTGTTATCTGTGACTATTGTTATATGTTATAGCTGAATGTTGCTGTTGTCTGTTTTGTGTCTTTTTTATGCCACTACCAAAGAGTCCATTTTTATGTATAGTAAAGTGTAAAGGACAATAAAGCAGTCTAAGCTAGGAGAGTTCAAATCCAGACTCCTGGAAGGGTTAGGGTGATGTTTAGGATTCAGTGTTTGGGTTGAGGTTCGAGTTAAGGGTTAGGAGAGGCAGTCATCTGAGCTTCATAAACATGTTCAGTTTTTAATAGTGTGAACTATTGTCATTGTGTCAATCGGGGGGGGGGGGGTCCTGCAGATCCATTATCCTGCAGGTTTTAGATCAGTGGGGGTCCAACCCTGGTCCTGCAGATCCATTATCCTGCAGGTTTTAGATCAGTGGGGGTCCAACCCTGGTCCTGCAGGTTGTAGATGTTTCCTCTTTCACCTGGCAATCATTATGCTTCTGCAAAACTGATGGGGGGCTGAACATCTGAGTCAGGTGTGTTGGAGGAGGGAAACATTTAAAACCCACAGGATAGTGGATCTGCAGGACCCCCGCCCCTCTTTGGTCTAAATCGTTATTGAAAGCTCTGGATTTATTTCACTGTATTTCTACAAGGTTTTTGTTGTTGTTTTAGGTGTTTTTGTTCATGAACAATTGAGAGGCTCAGAAAAATATTATTGCATGTGACACATTTATTTCATATCAATGAAACCTGGGTGGGTGTGTGTGTGTGTGTGTGGGGGGGGAGTAGTTAGCACTCGTCCCTCACAGCAAAAAGGTCCCTGGTTCAATTCCAACACTAGACCTTTCTGTATGGAGTTGGCATGTTTTCTCCGGGTACTCCAGTTTCCTCCCACCATTCAAACACATGCACCTTTAGGTTCATTGGTTAATGTATTTTACCCAAAGGTGTGAATGTGACAGTAATTGTTTGTCTATATATGTCAGTCCTGCAATGGACTGGTGACTTGTCCAGGGTGTACCCCGCCTTCACCCACCTTAGCTGGAATAAGCCCCCCATGACCCTAGTGAGGATGAAGCGGGTTCAGAAGATGAATAAAACCTGATGGAAAAACTTATGTGGGTCAGAACAGAAACATAACTAGTACAGACACAACAGAACAAATCCATCCTACAAACATGGGCAGCAGGTTTTAGATGCTCCAACAAACTAAATTTCAACTCTTATGTTGACTCCTCCTGTCATCTCCCGTTGCCTCTGTTCATCTTTCGTCATCTCTGTTATGTCCTTTCATCTGTCATTGTCTCTGGTTGTGTCCATTGGTCTCCATTGGTCCTTTGTTGCTCTAACACACTGACCTTCCTTTGGCTCCTGCAGTCTGTGTAAATATTGCAAAAGTGGAGATTTAGTCTTGACAAGTGTAATATTGATAGTAAAAGTAAAGGTTAGGAATAAAAGCGCTGTGTGAACAGGTATGTGCAATGGTAATGTTCAAATAGAAGTTATTACACCAACCTACTAAATCTGGACTGCTTATCAGGTGCTGGTGGACCGGGTCAGGGTTAGTGTTGGGGGTCATGGTTAGACACTCACATACTGTGTGTTTAAGTAGAAATACTGAATTTAAATTCTTACTTAACTCTATGACTTTATTTTTCCTCCATATTTTATTTAAGGACCTCTGTTCATCTGCACACATAGCCTTTTCGGACTCAAACAGATGTTTAGTTTAAAAATAATTAAATAAAATGTGTGTGTGTGTGTGTATGTATGTATATATATATATATATATATATATATATATATATATATATAGTGTGTACATTTTATGATATATTGTTTTTTATGATGTATTTTATTGATGATAAATTGGTTGATCTTTTTTATTGTTGATTATTGATTATTTTATGGTGGTGCCAGAGAGAGAGACCCTGTTAAAATGTAGTTTCTATTCTCGTCTCATTCTCTGAACCCGCTTTATCATCACTAGGGTTACAGGGGTCACTGGGGGCCTAATCCGGTTATAATGGGTGAAGGCGGGGTACACCCTGTATGAGTTCCCAGTTCATCTCAGGGCTGAACATATACATAGACAATCACTGTCACATTCACACCTATGGGTAATTTAGATTAACCAATTAACCTATCAGTGCATGAGTTTGGATGGTGGGAGGAAACTGGGGTACCTGGAGAAAACCCATGCAGACACGAGGAGAACACAGAAAGGTCTGGTGTGGGAATTGAACCATGGTCTGTTAGGCACAAGTGCTAACCACTGCACCATCCTCTATTCTATTCTATTCTAAAAATAAGTGGTGCCAGGCACAACAAACCCTGCACCCCCCAAAACAAATTTCTCCTGATTTGCCCTATCTCTTATTATTATGAAAACACACTTTTGGTGACTGTGACCTTTGACCTACATTCGCCAACATTTAGTGGGATTTATTCTGGACCACTTTGCACCTTTTCTGAAAATTTCATGAAACTCGATCTAGTAGTTTATACGTAAAGCTGCTTAAAAACAAACTGACAGACAGACACACAAACTAACTCAAAAACAATACCCCTCTCCCCTTCAGGGGGTGGGGTAATAAAGTGTAAACCAGAAAAGCACTTTGAGAGTCCAGACTCCACCAAGGCAAATCAGGACTTGATCGCTCAAAATAAAAAAACTCTGACCCACATTGGGCAGAAGGTGAAACCTGGAATTAAAGGGGTTTAAAGACTGTTCTGGATTAAAGCCCAACATTAGAACTTGTTCCTGTTTAGGTGGATGTCGGTCTCACCCTAATGATGCAACACGTTGGTGCAGATTTCTTTATTCAAGTCCATCTGGTAGGATTTGAACTGTCATTATTCCATATAAAACATGAGTCATGTGAACAGGAGCAGAAGGTTGTGACACAGGCTCTGAAACCTGCTCACACAGACTCCTCACGCCGTCGTCCGCGCTCTGATTTCAACATTGCCAGTTGGCACGGTTACCGTGCACGTAGCAACCTCGCCAAGACAAAAGGGATCAGGAGAGGCTGTCTGGGCCACTGATTCGGCAGTAGTTGTCACATGACTGGCATTCCTTAAGATGATGACAGCTCTGAGCTCAGAGTGCAAAAGTAGAAGCTGAAATAGTCCTGATATGTGTTCATTCATTCTGCTGAGTTTTTTTTTAAAGCAAACATCAGAAAGAAAAAGTTAAAAGAAGAGAAATAGACTTTAGAATAGATGTGGACAATTAATTTACCTCTGGGGCCACATGAGAAACTTTGACAGTTGTTAAAGGTCAGATCAGTTCACCTGCCACTCTGCTCAATATGTATCTGTATAAACACAGGAAATGATAAAAATGTGTAGCACAGAACACAACTATCTAATGAAGAGTCACAAAAACATTTAAAAAACTGCAAAACCAGTTTTATGTTCCTTTTTCCCCCCATGTTAATTTTACATGAAAACCATAAATGCAGTTTTTGATTGCATATTTCTGATCCTTATCCCTCCTTTTCTTTCTTTCTTTCACAAATTGTCTTTTTACATAGGTGTTGCAGTGGTTAACACTCGTCCTTCACAGCAGGAAGGTCCTGGGTTCGATTCCAACAGCAGTGGGTGAGACATTTCTGTGTGGAGTTTTGATGTTCTCCTCGTGTCTGCGTGGGTTTTCTCCAGGTACTCTAGTTTCCTCCCACCACCCAAACACATGCACTGATAGGTTAATTGGTTAATCTCAATTGCCCATAGGTGTGAATGTGAATGTGATTGTTTGTCGATATATCTTCAGCCCTGAGATGAACTGGAGAATCATACAGGGTGTACCCCGCCTTCACCTGTTGTAGCTGGGATAGGCCCCTCCACGACCCTGGTGAGGATAAAGCAGGTTCAGAAAATGAGGTGAGATCTTTTTACATTATTTTTTTCCATCCATAAGTTATCTTGACCCCCCAGATCACCACCAAAATCTAATAATTTCCAGATTACCAACCTACCCTGTAAATTTCATCAAGATCTGTCCTCCTTGGTGGAGGTAATAATAAGACAGGAAAGACAAAGAGGAAGGAAGAAGGGAAAGGAAAAAAAGGAGGAAAAGGGACAAAAAGGAAAGAGAAAATGAAAAGGGAAAATTGGGAAGGAAAAGAATAACAGTCACTCCCTTTGTGTTCTATTTGGACAGTTGTCTTGGGTTCGACTTTTGCATTGTGGCTTTTTTGTTTTGTTTTTGTTTTTCATATGGTGGTGAGGTAATGGTAATGGTGGCTACATAAGCTTCAGCCCTTAACCTTTTCAGTTAAGCAAAGTATTGATCATGTGGGCATATGTGTCTTGCCTGTCTTGTGCCTTTTTCTGTATTATGACTGAAATAAAAAAAATCTAATCTAAAAAAAAAGATGTGCACATACTGCCCCCCATGTCTGTTGGTATATGCCTTGGATCAGCTTTATTTCAAAAAGCAAACTTGCAAATATAACTCTTAATAAAAGAAAGGCTGCTATTCAGAGTGTATGCATGTTTGCCAGGTGTAAGATGCTGCTCGATATTAGCCAAAAATTCAGTTTCGGTCTCTTTATACACAAATGCAAAGTCAGAGATTTTATAAAGATGCATTTTCAGAGGAAAAACCTCAGTTTATGTATAAACGAAAGGCAAATGAAGCAAATGTCTGTGTTTTCAAAAATACCCAGGTTTATGTAAACAGGCCCTGACCTGAGGCAGTGAACTGCAGATTGAAATAGTGTCTGAGTAGAGCCCAGTCACTGAATAAAATGTGAGTCATTCATGAATCGATCAGTCACTGAATAGCTTTGCCAATCACTGAGTCTATTGAACCACAGATAGATAAAGGGTCAGACCTATTTCCTGTTTCACTTGGTAAAGTGAGTTAAATATGCACATCACATGCAATGCCCACTGGATTTTTAAAAAAAATTTAACTTTTATTAATTGGTGAATTAAATTAATTGAATTAACTAACTGAAAGAATCGAGTTGGTAAAATGAGTTGGACTTCCCATCACTAGTCCTCAGTAGCAAGAATGAATTGGTCTAAGTTTTGGGGACAAGGTTGAGTTTGAGCCTTAAAAATAAAAAAATAAATAAAAGAAGATTTCCATGACACGTTAAAGTATGGGAGTCAATTATACAACCCCTGGTCCAAAACTGGCCCCCCATAAGGTCCAGATCAGCCCCTGGTCCAAACTGTCCCAACCTCCCTTCCCAGTAAGTCCAGTCCAGCCTGTCAGATGAATTGGTTAATTGCAAAAATTACACAGAATATTTTAATGATTGTTTAAATTCATGCCTGACCTTTGACCTCTGATCACCTGTACTATCATCTCATAGAACATCTGAGTATTATAGTTGTTTGTTACTTCACAACAAAGTTGGATGTGGCCTAATCCCACCCCTTGGCCTTCCCCATTTTTCCTCCCCCTTGGCCCTTGCACTTGGCAGTACCCCTTGGTCCGCCCACTTTACCCTCCCTCTTGGCCCTTGCACTTGGCACTACCCCATGCCCCCCCTGACCCTTGCACTTGACCCTCCCTAATTTTCCTCCCCCTTGGCCCTTGCACTTGGCACTACCCCTTGGTCCTCCCACTTTACCCTCCTTCTTGGCCCTTGCACTTGGTCCTCCCCCTTTTTCCTCCCCTTTAGCTGTTGCACTTGGCCCCTCCCCCTTTAAACTCTCTTCTAAACAGATGATCCATGTGTGTTTGTGACAGAATTCTCCATGTTGTCAGCAGCTGGAACTGTCTGTTCATGGGCTTTGAACTTCTGTATATGACTATGAACCACATAAATGTCATCTATAAAACACTGAAACATCATTAAACAGACCAGCACATGATTCTGTTGTTTCTGAAGAACATCCCTGCATGTGCATTTCTTTGGACACTGCTGCTCTGTTTTCTGTTTACCTCCATCTGATCCAGGAGTTGAACTGAATTATGGGAAATTTCTACGCCCCCTGTACTTGGAGTGTGTTTGACCCTCTGTTTGGAGGGTCAAACATCCCCCCTTGAGCCTCATTGGCTCCTCTCCTCTGACTCATCAAAAGTCAGGACACCCCCATCCCTTTATGTGAACCCACAGAATAGAAGTGGAGGGCTAAGGGGGAGGGGTTAAGGGTGAACTGGGGTTGCACCTTGAACTCCCACCAGAGGAACTGAACTGGTGCCTAGTGTAGAAGCTTTAGCCCCGCCTCCATCCTGTTACAGAACTGATGATGATGGAACATTTTGGATCACTTATTAAAAAACACTTTCATAAGCCAGGACCTGGATTCTTCTGAGAACCTGGTTCTAAAACCAGGACATTGGTTCTTCTGAGAACCTAGTTCTAAAACCAGGACATTGGTTCTTCTGAGAACCTAGTTCTAAAACCAGGACATTGGTTCTTCTGTGAACCTGGTTCTAAAACCAGGACATTGGTTCTTCTGTGAACCTGGTTCTAAAACCAGGATCTGAGTCTAAAATCCAACCCAGATGTAGACAAATGTTCTCGAAACAGGTTTGGAAGAACGTTGGGTCGTTTTGAAAAATATATCCTGACTGAGATAAAAGAGAAACTATTTTTCAGATGATGCACATATTATTTTACAGTATATTTTATTCATAAATCCACATGTAACACTGGTCAAATGGACACCAACATTAAACTACTATTTTTTTAATATCTCTTTACTCTGATAGGTGCATTTTTGGAATGGAACAAATTATTCAATTGCACTGATGCGACCAGCCCTGGGGAAAAATGTCCACAACTCTACAAGTCCCTGGGTGATCAACAAGAGACAGGACTCACTATTTGCATGTCAGCTCATGTAGATCGGCATGTTTGGGTTGTACGGATTCGTGCACCAGAGCCGAGAGTCCTGCACGTCACTGAGTACGTTCTAATAACGTTCTAATTAGTTGTCAATACATACACTTGCAGTGGCTAATCATTGATCAACTGTTTGATGGTGTGAAGTTAGTCTAGAGCCCTGCAGAGTGTTTCACAAAAATGAAATTAATGAAAATCATTTATGATTTATATGAGTTTACATGGGCAGGTTCTGCGTGTAACTACAGTAGAGATGATGGGTTCCAGCCCAAACATGGAACTGAGATGGAGATTGATGAAAAAGCCACATGTGGATTAAAAACTATGACCCTCACATTTATTACACAGTGTCTTTATTTAGAGTTTATAGTATACGACCATTTACAGACATATTTTCTCTTCTCTTTCTCTCCATCTTGAATTAAGCAAAAAACTAAATAAAAATTTTGAATTATGCAAAAAAAAATTTAATTAAACCAAAGGAAATGTTGAATTAAGCCAAAAAAAAAGTATTAAGCCAAAAACAATTAAGCCAAAATAAAATACAATTATGAATAATGCGGTCACAGCCTGGCTTTTATTACATACTTTTAAAAACAGTTGCATTACAAAAACGCTCTGTGCAAAAACCCTACGTGCAAATGCTGACAATTCAGAAAAAGGGAAAAAAAAGCCTTTGTGATTTTGCAACAGAAAAACATGTGTTGGTATTTGTGTAAATGTAGGTGTGTGGATCAGAGTTAAGTGCAGATATGCTTTCACCTTATCCACACTGCCCAGGTCCACACTCATACTTGTGTTTGAGAAGTCGATATGTGGAGGACTGAGAAAAGTCCAGATTGCACCAGAATAAACATTAAACCAATGTTATTAGACACTGATAAATATTAACCCTTTCAGACCCACTGTTCATTTGATGCCAGTTTGCACATGGATTTTTATCTATATTTAAACTTTGCTTAAATTATTTAACACCAGTTTTTCCTGCTATTATCCTCCATTTTGTTTTCTCAGTGTAATGAACATGTAGATGTTCATTAAAGTTCAGATGTAAACTTCATTATATATATATATATATATATATATATATATATATATATATATATATATATATATATATATATATATATATATTTGTGGTGGTTACGTGTGTGTGCTTTCATTTGTGTCACTTGTTTGTGTAGTTAAAAACACATTCAGTCACATGACCTCATGTAACCCCCAGACTGGCGCCCATGACACCCACAGTAAACCTCTGTGGGTGTGTGTGTGTGTGTGTGTGTGTGTGTGTGTGTGTTGACCTACTTGTAGGTAAATACACAGGAAAACTAGACGAGTCAGCAACTATAACAGGAACCAATTACCTTGACCCAGACTAACCATAATCTAGACTACACCTTAACCCAGACTAATCCTGAACCAGACTAACCCAAACCTAGACTACACCTTAACACAGACTAACGCTAATCTAGACTACACTTTAACCCAGAACCAGACTAACCCTAATCTAGACTACACCTTAACCCAGACTAATCCTGAACCAGACTAACCCAAACCTAGACTACACTTTAACACAGACTAACCCCCCCCCCCTTATTAATATTATTATTTGTAGTAGTATTAGTAAACCTAACCTAAACCTAACCCTGACCTTTGGGTATGGGTGGGACCATGTCTCCATCTGGTGGCTTTAGGTGAAACCTCCCTTTGTGTTTCCTCTCATCAGCTGTTTCATGTGGAGGTGTGTCCCTGACTCCTATCAATCATAAGTGACACTGTACTGGTTCCTTAGCTGGACCTGGTGAGTGAAGGGCCTGGGGCATCACAGACCACAAGTGGACCTTCTACCCACCAATAGAATAGACCTCATTTTCAGATGTTAGACACGAAATGAGCTCAGGTTACAGAATGTGATTATGTTTCCCTCTAGTGGTGTGGGTGTGTAGTAGGAAATATAGGGGAAATTAATACATCTGTAAAACAATGGGATATTTACCTTCATGTTTATGAAATGGCTTCCGTCACCACACAATAAATAAATCACATTTGTGATTTAATGGACAAATAGCATATTAATCCTTTAATTAGAGATACTTAACAGGACATTGTTATCAGAGAAATAACGAGATATAAATAATAAACCAGAAACTGCAACAGAGTAATGTTAAAACAATAATCATCACTGACATAAATTTATATTAATTACTTTGAATGAATATAGCTATAGCAGTACACACTTCTGTTGAAACACATTTAGCACTAAATATGGTACAGTTTAGATGAGATGAACCATGGAAAAGGGACCAGTGTGACACCTGTTTCTAGTATGGTGATCGAAATGGTGGTAATGGATACATTGGTTCCATTCGGTGTATTTTATTCTATTTTTTGATCCAGTCAGTGCATTTTCTTGTATTCTTTGTCCCAGTGTTGTTCTGGTCAGTGCAGGTTACACCAGCTAGCTTCAGGTTGCTCCTTCTTCCTCTGAACCACCCTCCAGAGCATGCTGTGGAGTGTCTCTTTGTTGTTGAGGACATTATAATGGGTCAAGTCCACCAGGGCCTGGTATTCATGTTCAGAGTAGGTCAGCTGCACGGTTTCATATGGAGATGTCCAGCTCTTCACATCCACTTCTCCAGCTTTGATTTCCTCTTCAGTCTGACGCTTCACACCTGTAGAGTCACATCCATGCAGGTGGTTAATAACCTTGATACTGGATCAGTTTCACACAAAAGCTCTATTCTGATGGGATTCGTTTTACCTAGGGACATCTTGCAATTTGTAATAAACGTTGTCAGTGATGAGAATTGGCCATGTCACTAAAAATTCACCACAAATTACCTACTATATTTTGCTAAACTCTAATGTTCAGGAATCATTTTAATCCCGTGAGAATAGGAATCCCAGTGATTTGGCCAGAAATAGGTGAGATCTCAAGCGTGTTTTGGCAGTTTGGATTTCCTGGAGGAATTTTCTACCTGTTTTGAGCAAATGATGGAGGCTGTACTGGACTGTTAAGACCTATTAGGACCCATTCCAGCAAGAACATATTGGCCAGTCATGTATAGTAACAAAAAAGAAAAGGCTGAAAAGAAAAAAAAATAATAATAATTGTACCCGCCGTGTTAAAATCAAAGTGAGTGGCTGTTACGAAATACGCAAAGTGTTGACGTCATATCCAGGAGATGTCAGAAAAACCTGGGATAAAATCTGACCTTGCTTATGCAGTGAGAGTAGACCACATTAAAAGCAAATTTAAAGGGGTATTTATTTTTTTTTATTTATCTCACCCAACATTGGTTGGTGGAGATTATTGTAATCACCCTGTGTATCTGTGTGTGTGTGTGTGTGTGTGTGTCCACAGATAACTCAATGAACACTTGAGATATCACCTTAAAATTACATGATCATATGCATATATAGTTATGAACATTTGAGTAAAGGTCAAAGGTCACAATTAACTAAAAGGTTAAAATCTTATCGGTTATAACTCAAGAACAGAGGGTCACAGAACTTTCAGATTGGCACTGTACCAAACGATGCAGGATGAAGATTTCTACAATTCTCATAATTGGCGTTATCATTTCTGGAGATCTCTGGAGGTCAAAGGTGACATGTCGCAAAATTAACTTGTGCAACACTGTGTGTCAAAGATAGACATACCACGCTATAACTTAATCAATACTGGATATATTATAATATTACACGCACTGATGAATATGTACATATAACGAAATTATCAATATTGCAAAAGGTCAAAGGTTAAGGTCGCATTTAGCAGAAAGGTCAAAATCACATTATTGGCTCTAATTCAAGAACGGGTTGTCATAGAAATTTGACATTGGCACAAAATAGAGGCAACATTAGGCAATCTCTGAATACATGGGTCCCCAGGTTAAAACTACTCCCATCAAAAAAAGACAAAGACATGAACGCGTCACAAAAGAAGCGCAAATATACATTCTCTACAGTAGCAATGTCTGCCTCCAATGTCTCAGTAGGGCTTGGACTGACATTGAACTTAACCTAATTGAATCTAATCTAGTCTAATTTGATCTAATCTAGTATAATCTAATTAATATAATTTAGTCTAATCTAATTTAATTTGGTTGAATTTAGTCTAATCTAAACTAGTGTAGTCTAATTTAATTTTATGTAATGCAACTTAATTGTCCTTCGCTGTGGTTCCTCTTTATTTTTATCATCAGATGCAGAAAGAACCCAAATATTGTCACCAGGTTGTTTGAAGTGTCTGTAGGTGATGTTAACCAGTGGGAAATGAATGACCACTGGAGCATCTGGATTCTCATCATCCTCAAACACATAGACCTCCTCTGGATCCTCTTCCAGTCTGGAGAAGTCCACATTTGGAAAGGGTATCTGGTGGTCTTCACAGTAGGCTGCCGTCTTCTGGATCACCTGGTCCAGACACACACATGAGTTCATCAGGCCACACATAGACTGGAACATAGGTTCCACCCACACAGCAAACAAATATAGCCCATATGTGTCCTGGATCTGATCTGTTCCACACAGTCTGAGCAGCACTAATCCCACCCAGACCACTTTGATATGTGGTCCTATTTTCCAATGTGACTTCAGTCTGAACAACCAGGTCGCATTTATTTGACCTTTGTGACATTACAATGGTGACATCAACAGTTTAAAAGAACATTTACTCTCTTGGAAAGGGAGTGTACTCTCATATCCACTCAAATGTTCCTTTTCCTCGTCCATCTTAGAATTTGTTGGAGACATTTTGCCTTCAGTTTAGCCCTGCCCTCCAAAATATGTCACATTGTTTTCAAACTGTGAAAGGGTCTATAAAACTAGTGGTGGAACTCTGTCACAAACAGGTCCCAGCACTAGTTTTTAATCATTTTATCATCATTCTTTTTGTCTAGGGAGTGTTGGTTATTTACACTGAGGACGTGATCCGGGTCCCATGAATAACTCAAGACGATTATAACGTCCACATTCCTCTCTGGCCTCAGAACCGGGGCACAGCCAATGTTGATGGAGTGACCGGCGTCCACCAGCGTTAGTTTGGAGTCACTGGGCGTCAGTTGGTTTGGAAAAGCATCTGGATTTTTCTCTGGACAAAACAATGAGCAGCAGAATTATCAGACAGTCATATCTTTGCCTACAGTCTTTTCCAGTGAGCATCAAATTACAGATATAATTTGTGCAACAAAAATTTACCTAATGGAAAGACCCTTACTTTTTTGTTTTAAGTTTTTGTGCTGGCAAGAGGTGTTTTTTTTTGGGGGGGGGGCATAGCACAAATAGTATATAATGCAAAACTACAATGGAAAGAAATTTTTTCAGAAGTAGTCAGGTGAATAAAAAAAAAAACGGACGTTATGAGAGAAGAAGAGTTTTAACAGAAACATGGTGCGGTATGTGTGGACACACCAGGAAAACACATTATTTTTAATTTAGTAGGTGACAGAAGAGGAATATATATTAATAATGAATATATCTGTAAAACAACAGGATATTTACGTTCATCTCTACGTTTATGGAATAACATCTGATGATAATTAAAAATCATAGTTGTGATTTAATTTATTTAAAAATACGACATACAAATGTTTTCTACTTTTAGTAAAGTTTTGTGCATATAGCCAACAGAAAAATGACTTATGATCAGATTTTCTTCCTCTTTCACCCCACTCACTGTATTGTATTTATTTACTGCTCTGCTTTTTTTCCAGATTATTGCTCTTCCACAGTGTCAGACGTTCCAGCATTTTTTCAAATTTGATTCTCCGATTCTGACCCTGACCGTTTCCCAATGTGGTCCACTCTGCTCCAGCTTGAACTACCACCACGTCTGCTCATCTGAAGCCTTGGTATCATACATGCCTACTTAACCCTGTCTCTTCATCTGGTACCCACCTGTTCGACCCGCCATCCACACCCCGCTCCTGTCTTATCTTCCTACAGTGTATGTGGTGTAATTGTGGGTGAGTTTTGATCACTGTGAATGTTTCTGCTCTTATATATACACACTATATGAATTCAGTGACGCTGCTTTTCGTTCATATCTACTCTGTGAACACTGAGTTCAGAGCTGACCTTTCCAGGCTGCGAAGTAAGGATGTTTGTTGTAGTTCCAGTGCAGGAAAAAACCACGCATGTAGTTGAAGGTTTTTGCAGCACCTACTCGAGTGGTTAAGAAGTGTCTCAAGATGCTGGTGATTTCAGAGAGCGGAAGCACCATGGTGGCATCGACTTCATCATGAGACTCTGTGGACAAAAACATAGGACAAAGATAATAAACACCATCAACACGCATCTGTCAGTTAACATAAGTATGATTATTTCACAGCTATAGTTTTTTGTAAAGAGATATTTTGTCAATAATTTGTTCAACTTCTTTAAATTCAGTTGAACGATGCTAATGAAATCTAAAACCCTGCAGTGAAGAAATATTACATGAAGACAATAAACAAGTGGTGCCAACAAACCCATGTCCTCACAAACATCTACATGGAGCCAACATGTAGTTTCCTATGTCAACAATACTAACTGCGTACTTATCACCGCTGTTTTTGAGTTACAATATGTGTGATCATGTGACCTTGATTTTGAGCTTTCAAGATCAGAGGTCACGTCATCATTTTGAAGCCCATGCCAGGTTCCCGGTTTGTCACTCAGTAATACTAACCAAGTCTCTATCTCCCCTGGTCTTTCTGTTATAGCCCATTTAAAATGTTTAGGTATGGACTGAGTGACCCCCGACCTTTTGGGTCAATAATGGGTCAAAAATCAATACATACAAGATGCAGAATTGAAAGACCAGCATGTTAGTGCTCATTGGAAGTCTGTAAGATGAATAGTTCAAAAGTCTCATCTCATCATCTGAACCCGCTTTATTCTCATGAGGGTCATGGGGGTCTAATCCAGCTACAGTCGGTGAAGACGGGGTAGACCCTGTATGAGTCTCAGGTCTGAAGTTATATAGACAAACAATCACTTTGTCATTTACACCTATGGGTAATTTAGATTAACCAATTAACCTATCAGTGCATGTGTTTGGATGGTGGGAGGAAACTGGAGAAAACCCACACAGACAAGGGGAGAACATGCAAACTCCACACAGAAAGGTCTGGTGTGGGAATCAAACCAATCCTTCTCGCTGTGAGGCATGAGTGCTAACCACTGCACCACCACGCTGCCCTAGTTCAAAAGTTTTATCCAAAATTTGATTTTGAATTGAAAGACTGAATAAAATTAAAAAGGTGGCCAACCTCTTCTATGCTGTACTCAGGATGTCTAATATCAAGCGTTACCGATATGTTGGACGTCGTCTCCATGGGAATTGCTCAGTGTAGCTGTCTCTGTCATAGTCTTCCATAGCTCGGTCACGTTTACAGCGAACGCGCTGCTCCAGATGCCTGAGGTTGAAATGCAGACTCATTACCATCCGCTGGTTCTGTGTACACATGCATGTGCAACAAACAGACGATGTCTCACCAATTAGATAAGGGAGGCGGAGCTCCCTGAGTTTCTTTACCAGATGACCCAGGAAAAAGTGGCTCCCGAAGTCTTCAGTCGGGATAAAGGCTCCGTACTTGAGGAGGCCGACCTCGTATGGGGTGAACTCACACCACTCTGATAACAACAAGAAAGCAGCATTTGACACACTTCACCAAACCACTTACGATGTTTACATGTGCATCTAAGCCCAACCACTGGCAATGACCAAGATAAGGATTTATCTGGAGTTTCCCAGAAATCCCAGTGTACATGTCCAGCACAGGAATCCAATTATTGATTGCTAGATGCCCTTTAGCGTTCTTCTAGTTTGCATAATGGATAAAGAACAATTAGTAAACAAAGGCATCAGATTTTAAACTAAAGTAATAGAAGGACAATACATGTTTCCAATAAATAAGCCTTGGCCATTCAGACTGAAGGGAAATATCAAATTTAGGACCACATATAAAAGTGGTCTGGATGGGATTAGTGCTGTTCAGACAATCAGGAACAGAAGGGATACACATCACATATGGTGGACACATTTGTCTCCATCTGAACGTAGACTAAGGCCATGTCCCACACTCCCCCTTTGGAAACTAGGGGGAGTCGTTCTGGAGTCTACTTTGTAATGGAGGTAGCGATTCAAAAATTTCAATCAACACAATGGGATGTTGATGTCATCAATAAGTGATGAGGTGTCATGTATGACGAGGCCAAAGTTGACAAATGTAACATGTGAACTCACCATGTATTAATTTATAATAAACTCAGATGTACCATCAGATTTTTAAAGAAGGTCAAAGCTATTTAAAGTAAAAACATTTCTGCAGTTCCTTTCAGCTCTGGTTTCCATTTTTATAATGGTGATGTGGGAAAAACAGAAATGTTTGCAAAGCATTATGGGTGGTATATTCTTCAGCTCTGTCTCAAGTCTACATCTGAACTGACTCCATCCAAAGGGATAGATGACAGCAGAATGTCCATTCCCCCTCAATTCTAAGGAGAAATGGGACACCCTCCCCTCCCCAGCATGACTCCAAGCGTACAGATGCAGACCAAATGTAGGTCCAAGGGGGGACTTTGGTACCAGCCCTAAAATGTATGAATACTTTACCAGCATCAGACAAATTTGCGTCCTGCTCCTTCATGTTGACTGCTGTGTAAATGGGAAAAGGGTTTTGTCCTCCACTCACACTCCTCCGCTGCCCAGACAGTGTTCCTGTTATCTTCTATCAATTCAATAAAGGTGATACAAATTCAAACAAATTGAATTCAGAAGAAGTAAGCTGAAAAAAATCTAATATGAGCACAATTTAAAATGAGTTGAAATACAAAAACAAGGTTTTCAAAATGCACTGGGTTTAAAGGTGGAAAAGATTAACATATTATGTCCAATTAGACTTTTTTTCTCTTTTGGTGAGAAACATTTGGTCATTGAACAAATGGGTTTCAAGACTAAGTTGATCACACCAATATATTATCAGATATTCGTCATGTTTAATATGTGTAATAATAGTGTTATAATCCTATTTCTATGCACAGAACACTGCAGGTGACTGCTGGACAAATTCGGTACATTATGCAAAAATGCACAACAGCATAAAAATGAACAGATCTAGAACCTGAGGATGCACACGGAACAATGTACTAGGATCATGTAAACTATTATAATTCCATGTAAACTATTATAATTCCATTGAGAACTGATTCAAGATTAAAAAGTTCAATGTCCAATTGGTCAAATTCTGGCTAAAGGATTTTAGTTTTCATAAAAGATCTTGCCATCAGTTTATAAAAGTTTCGGTTTTGTTTAAACATGTTTACTTCTGTGTAACAGGAAACACAGTTTGGAAACTATCAGTTAAACTATAGATAAATATAAAAATAATCTAAATGTTTCCAAAGCCTGTTTGTCTATTATTCAGGTGTGCTCTACAGTCCAGAAAATATGATAGATGCTCGTGCAGATTCCTCTGGGACTCCTTTTGAAAGGGAGATCCTTAGCTATTTGTTAAATAAATAAATTAAAAAGAAAAAAAATTTAAATCCTAAACTTTGACTTCAATCTTTGGTGAAAGCAGAAGAAGACTTCACCTTCCCAAAGATGAGGTGTTCAAAGACCAGGCCCGCCATATCAGAGAACGACACCAGGTGACCGTCGGCCTCCTTTGCCTTCAGTTCTTTGTGATAATAGTTCAGCTTCTCAACTGTAAAGGCACTTAGGATTGTCTTTGTCAGCTGGTCCTTTTCCGCTGCGATGAAACTGTCCAGGTCCTTTTGGGACCACTTATCATCCTGATACAGAGTTGACATGGTCCTGTGGATTCAATAAGAGAAAGATTCAACAGGACAAAGACCATCTTCCACATTCAACCATCTGTTTAAATGAATCATTCCATCGTTATTTCATTAATATTGCTGTGTTCTCCATTCTTATTGAATGCATTAGAGTATGTTGGTTCTATTTTTAAAAAATGTGCATATTGGTTTGTTTCATGCTTTTTTTGGAGGATAGAAGAATTACTTGTGGTCGCACAACACAGTTTACCGGTACTTCCGCATATATACTAATGCTACGTCAGATTTGCTGCAACGGGGGACGGATTTGACCCCAGGTGAGTGACGTCACTCGTTTCGATGTTTTCTATGAAAAGTAAATCCAGCCAGTGGAGGGAACACACCACTTTCAAACGCAGCATGTGTATGTAACCTAGGGTTACCCATTAGATTCCAAAAGGATTGTGGGAAAATGGTTTTCAGCAGAATGACACCTTTAACAGTTTCACCTTTAACAGTTTCATGCAACAGTTGTTGCATGATGAGCGGGAGTGTGTTTAGCAGAGTGTGTTTCCCCCGCTACACTTTTTTCTTAATTGATCCATGAAAGGGTTAGAGTGAACTGAAATAGTGTGAGATTGGAGGCGTGTGTGAGGAGTGACAGGTGTAGTGAGTGAAAAGATGAAGAGCGGGACAGTTTTTTTCCTTTTTAATAAACCATGTTCTCTTTTCTACAGCTGTTCAAATCACAAATGGAGTCTTAATGTGAACCTGGTACACCCACCATGTGGACCCCGAAACTCCAGTGATGTAGGTGACAGTGTCCAGGACCCCAATCTCTTTCAGAGCCTTCAGACCCCCCAAAAAACCAGTCATTGCTCTGGATCCACCTCCTGAAGCCACTACCGCTATAGTTGGAACCTGAGCACAGAGAAGGTTTAGTCCATGGTGACTGGAACTGTTTGGAACCAGGTAAAGCAGTCATATTTTTTAATGTAATTGGTTAATTTCCCCACATAAACTGTAAATACTCTGATATACAGTATTTATAGGAAGGTGGGGGGCTACACCAACTGACAGCTTTCATCCTCCTTCACTAATGTTCACCTGAACCCACAGCCTCAGAATTTATGAGTCTCTCCGTGTGGGGGGGGGGTAAACATTTGTGTCCATTGGAAACAGTTTAGAAGTTAAAATTTTGTGTCAGATCCTGTTTCATAGAGGAAGAAGAGTTGGATGTTGAAAAGATGTAGCCAGACAGAGCAAACATGTTGATAAAATAAAACTGTGAATAATACAAATAATTCCCCAGAACTTCCTGTGATCTGACCTGCTCAGGTTGAAGTCCAGATTTGAGACCGAAGAGTTTGTGCAGCGCCTCGGCCACAACCACCTTCCTCTTCCTCACAAACTCTTTCTCTTCAGGTGGAATATCGAACTGCATCCGAACATTCAGAGGTTTATTCTGACTGAGTTTGAAAAGGACAAACAAAGGTCAGCAGGACTTTTACACATTCAAACATAGACTAATGCTGTAACAAGCTTTGACATATTGTTATTCTTACTGTTCCTTTGTTTCCACGTCCAGGTCCACCACATCCTACAATAGAAGGTTCACACATTATACAAATTTATAAGAGTCAAATGGTTTACCTGTTAGTGATCACACATTTCAGACAAAACTAAGGGTGTCGCTTCTGTGAGCTTGGAAGTTAGTTAGCCTGGCTGAGCTGATAGCATCATCCATAACTGAATCATTCAGTCAGGTCTCCGTCAACACGAAAGCCCAGCAGTCCCTCACTTCCCAGTTTGATGTTAAGTTCAGTCTAAGGTGGTCCAGTTTATTTTCCAGTGAGCAGATATTTGGGATCAGATGAAGTTATAAAAGCATCCTGCAGGAGTGAGCTTTAAACCTGACCTTACCCCCACCATGGGCACCAAGGCTTCTGCTACTGCATACACCACTGCCAGTGCTGCCTCCTCTGGGTAGCATTGGTGGGGGTCATTGGTGCTGGGTATGTTCCTCTGGGTGAACATAGTAATCTGAAGTTACTCAAAAAGTTAAGTGCTTGGATCAACTGACCAGATGATGTTCATTGTTTGCAACTTCAGCAAGCTTTGATGATTGTAGCTCAGCATCTTGCTGCTGACTCAGTCTATTTTGCTGGTGTTTTTACTATGACCAGTGACTATATCGTGAGTCAACTAGATCATGAGCCTCAGTCAGCAAGAGAGCCACCATCATCACCTCAATGAATTCTAACTACTCCAACAAACCGCCTAAAATGCATTGGCAGAGATGTTCAGTCGTTCTGCTGCAGATAATGGGTTAAATGTGTTAAAGTCAGATTAATCATGAGGGGTTAAACTGCATTTATGCATTCATTTTGATAGCCCTACTCAGAACATTAAAGTGCAAACTGTTTTGCACATTTTTCCAATCAAATTCTTGTCCGTTATCCAAAGCTAAACTCTGTCTAGTGACAAATCACAATGGCAATAGAATTGTTTTTGTATGCCCCTGAAATGGGTCCAGGGTGCTCCAACGCTAAACATTAGTTCCATCTGCTTCATGTTCAAACACCCAGGAGTGATCTCAAAGAGCCCACCCCACAGTTTGAGAAGCACTGGTTTATGCAAACTTTCAAATGAAACAGAACCGGGGCTGTGATTGACGATGTTTACTCGTACTCATTGTCCTCCCCTTATTTGGATCTGGGTCTCAGGGGCAGTAGCTACAGTAAACCAGCCCAGACTACCCCTTTCCCAGGCATTTCCACCAGCTCCTCCAGGGGAATCCCAATGTGTTCCCAGACCAGACCTACTGATGGCAATCCACAGGCACTCCCCCACCCACTCCTCCCAGTGTTTGCATTCACGCTTTTGCTTTTAAAGGGATAGTTCACCATTTTTCAAATGAATTTGTATGGGGTAACCGTCTTTACTCTGGTGCACCCACAGTGACTTACCCCCGACAGTGTCCTGTGAGTCAAGTTCTGGTCCGGTTTTGGTCAAAGTGAAAGTAGTTCCGGCAGGTTTCCTGGGGTCAACAAAATTAAACCCGTGTCTTCTCAAAACAATATGTGTTTCAATGAGTGATTTATTTGCATAACAAAACAGTCACAGAACAAAACCTCACACCTCATAATTGCTTGGAGCTACTTTCAATAGTAGTCAATGCATGTTGTCACTGCCAACAGCTGTGCACCTGCACGTAGCAGCCGCTATTGAGAGAAAGTAGCTCCAAGCAATTATGAGGTGATTTTTTTTCTTTTTTCTGTGATGGTTTTGTTATGCAAATAAATCACTCAAACATATGTCGTTTTGAGAAGACGCAAGTTGTATTTTCTTAACCTCAGGAAACCTGCCAGGATAAGTTTCGCTTTGACCTGAACTGGGCTCACAGGACACTGTCGGGGATAAGTCAGTGTGGGTGCACCAGAGTAAAAACTATGAACCCATACAGATTCATGTGAAAAATAGTGAACTATCCCTTTAAGCAGCACTTTGGGGCTAATATCTCAAACAGTTCTTAGAGTGTAATTTTCTAAGACAGTTATGGCTGGATTTGGGAAAACTGTTTAGATTTCGGGACATCTGTTCACCCTATGACCTGAGGTGGGGGTCAGAACGTAGATTGACCAGTAAATCCAGAGCTTCTTTCAGCTTAGCTTCCTCTGCACCACAATGGACCAGTTTAGTGCCTGTATTACTGCCAACGCCACCCCAATCCACCCATTGACCTCATGCTCCATCCTTCCTTCACTCGTTAATGACATCCACAGATACTTTAACTCTTGCCCTTGAGACAGGACTTTCCCCCCCTGTCCTGTAGGGGGCATGCTACCCTTTTCCAATGTTTTAACAAGAACAAAAAGACTGATGAGAACACGTATTGACAAACAGCCTGTACTTTGCACCATTTTTGAAGAGGTTTGACTTGTATTGAGTCATTGACCGCTGAACAGGCTGTTGTAACTGACCCCGGCCATTTCGAAGGAGACTTTTCCTGAGTGAAGTGGATCCAACTGGACTGAATTGTCCGTCTGAGCAGCTTCAGCATAATCTTTAGGCTGAAAACATTGAACACAAAACTATTAGTAAAATAATGTTTAAGACTCAGTGGTTTACAGGAATTTACAGGCAAAGTTTTATGAAATAAACAAAAGTAATAGTCCGTTATCTACTGTTCCACAACAGAATTATAACATAATACTCACTATAACTGCCAGTTCAGTTTCCAAGTCTTTGTTAATGTAAAAATGTAGGTTTGCAGATTCTTTTACATTCAGAGGTTGAGTTCCCTGGTAAGATCCAATGATCTGCAACAACTTGTTCTTGACACCTGGAAGAAAAATATGACAATTTCATTTCATTTATCAATTCACTTATCAATTTATTTTATGTACATATTGATATGCTGTGTTCCATCAATAAAGGTGCCTACTGGCATCTGTAAACTTAACCTAGAACTGTGTTTCTGGTATCACTTTATGGAAAAATATATTGAGATATATATTGTGCATTGCCATCATGCAAAAGAATATAGAGATGTGATTTTGGTTCATATTGCCCAGCACTATTCTGAAGCATTATCAAAGCCAAAGTAACTTTGTATATACCCATAGGTACTTTTGTTTTTGCAGCAACAGAAGGCATGAGCTTCAAGACAGTGAATCAAAAACACAGACACAGAGGACACCCGTAGACATGCATGGGCTTGTATGCAACTTCGATTCAGATGAAAAATAAATTAATGTATGAAAATAATTCAAAATGCATAGAATCCAAGTATCAAACCTGACTAAATCAGTCATTTAATTCAAACCAGGGTTTAAAACGTATATTTGTGTCTGAATGGTGTGATCATAAAATTCCAGGACCCTGTACCATCAAACATTCCAAACATCCTAATAAAATTCCCATTTGGGTTTTAAAGATATAATGCAGTGGGATTACTGTAAATGATGTGCACACAACCTGTTCAACTGCACAAGAACTCACTGAAACTTCTGAGTAACTTGTCGACGCCAACTTCCAAAGCAGTGATGGGGGCGGTCTGAAGGACGCAGAGACAGAGTGTGTTAATGTGGTTCATGCAAAAACTCATCTGTACATTCCGTTTATAGATGGACCAAATACTGCTGTCTGCAGTACATGGAAGCTTAGGGTCAGAGCAAAAGGTGATGGATCCAAAGTTGAAACACCTGTTCCTGAACATGAGGTTTGGACTTATTCAAAAAATTGATCTCATTATGTAGTGTTGTATGTCACACCAGTTCTTACAACATTTATTCTTCTATACATATACATTCTACACCTTTAGCCTGTTAATCAATGCCATGTAATCACAAGTCAATTTACACCAAAATCTTTGGTTCATTGACCCCTAACCTTAACCTCTGACCCCTAACCCTAACTTCTGACTTTGTCAAACGCACAACATACAGCACAGATAAAATTGCATCCTCTCACCCCATGTGCAATAATTTAAAAACACAGAATACAAAACAACAACTAGATAACAAAAGTAAATATATATGAATATAAAAAAGTATAATGCTCTTAACTTTAACCTCTGACCCCTAACTGTAACTTGTGACTCCCTAACCCCAGACCTGTATAGGAAGAAGAGGATGGATAATCTCATTTTGATCATTCAGTCATGACCTCAAAGTGGTTCACACATTGGTTTAAATTCCATCCAGTTGAGGTTAGTTTGTCCAGTTAAAATCAAACAGGTTTACTTACCACCACAATGCCATTGGAATGATACGCATCGTTACTGTCATCACTGCAACAAGAAAAAAAGATGTTATGTAACGATCAGAGAAGAGATGGGGTTTATTCCTAGAACCTACTGTCCTAAACCCAACTGTCCGGTGTTTTATTCTGGCTGGTGGTACTATGGTGTTGTCATGATTTACATATAGTGGTGTTGTGCCTATCTATATGCCAACACCAGGGGGCGGAGCCTGCACTCTGGGACCAGTTGGACAAAAATACTGTTTCAAGCACTGGCAACACCAGAGTCATGTGACTTAAGGACCGAACCATCTTAATCTGGAGTAGATTGACAGAATGTGGGTGTGGTGTGGGAAGGGCCTATACTCCATATATTAGTACAGTTACCATGGCAACAGGAGGACAATGAGTTCAGGATCAGGACAGGGGACAGGACAGAATTCAAAATGATATTGGTTCACCCATTGCAGCTCTAACAGCTTTAATTCTTCTGGGAAGACTTTCAACAAGGTTTAGGAATGCGTTTATGGGAATTTTTGACCAGTCTTACAGAATCACATGACTGAAATCACACACTGACAATGGACAGAAGACCTGGCTCTGTCTGCTCTAATACATTCAAAGGTGTTCGATTGGGTTGAGGTCAGGGCTCTCAAGCCAGTCATGTTCATCGACACCAGACTCTGTCATCTATGTCTTTATGGACCTTGCTTTGTGCACTGGTGCACACTCATGATGGAAGAGGAAGGGGCCAGCTCCAAACTGTTCCCACAAATTTAGGAGCATGGAATTGTTCAAAATGTCTTGGTATATTGAAGCATTCAGAGCTCCTTTGACTGGAACTAAGGAGTCAAGTCCAGCTCCTGAAAAACAACCTCACACCTTCATCCCCCCTCCACCAAACTTTACCGTTGACACAATGCAGTCCAATAAGTATTGTTCTCCTGGCAACTGCCAAACCCAGACTCATCCATCAGATTTCCTGATGGAGAAACGGGATTCGTCACTCCAGAGAAGACGTTTCCACTGCTCTAGAGTCCAGTGGTGGTGTCCTTTACACCACTGCATCCAATGCTTTGCATTGCATTGCATTTGGTGATGTGTGGCTTGGATACAGCTGCTCATTTCCATGGAAACCCATTCCATGCAGCTTCCTGCACACTGTTCTGGAGCTAATCTGAAGGCCACATGAAGTTTGGAGGTCTGTAGGCAAAGTTAACAAACATGTTCACACTATGAGCCTCAGCATTTGTGGAGCCCACTGTCAGTTTACGTGGCCGAACAGTTACTGTCGTTCCAAACATTTCCACCTTCTTATAATACAGCTGACAGTTGACTGTGGAATATTTAAGAGTGAGGAAATTTCACGACTGCATTTGTTGCACTGGTAGCATCCTACCACAGTTCCATGCAGGAATTCACGGAGCTCTGGAGAGCGACCTATTCTTTCACAAATGTTTGTAAAAGCAGTCTGCATGCCAAGGTGCTTGAGTTTATTCACCTGTGGCCAATGGAAGTGATTGGAACACCTGATTCTGTTTATTTAGATGGGTGAATGAATACTTTTGGCAGTATACTGTATAAAATCCATAGGAAACACAGACCATATTTATAGTGTTTTTGTGTTTACCTCTTCAACAGCTCAAACTCCATCACAAGTTCATCATTTGTCTGTAATTTAAAAATGGGGATAAAAATGTTTTAACATGTCATATGGATGCGAGAAGAAGAATGTGTAGTGGCTTAGCTCCAAAAAAGAGGTTGAGTGTCCACTTTCCTTTAAAAGCATGAAACTTAGCACATGATTAGAGTAACACAAAACAGCCATTTTTATTCCAGGGGCCACTGGAACAAAAATGACCATCTTAGATTTCAAAATGGCTGTCATTGTGGATCAGTTTTAATGAATAGCTCCTTAACTAGTAGAAATATATCCACATTTTTGGGGTTTAAGAATGCTGGAAAATTGTTGCTGCCATCTTGAAATCCAAGATGGCCACTCTTCACAAACTATTCTGCTTGGGTATGAGAATTTCAACTGTCTAAATATTTCAACGAGTTACAGAGACATACAATGAAACAGATCAACAATGGCGATCATCTTGAAATTTAAGATGGCTGCTATATGTTGTGTAATTTCCGTTGGCCCCTGGAATAAAAATTGTCTTTGTTGCTGAAGTGTGAGATGAGACCTTCTCTATCTATTACCTATTGTGCAAAATGGCCCTTGGATGGCGGCCATCTTGGATTCTAAGATGGCAGCCACACATTTTAAACATTTATGCCTCTAATGGAGGATTCCTCAACCCCTAAAATGTGGGAATAGGGTTTTCAACTGTCATCATATCTCAATTTGCTTTTAAGGGAAAGTGCATAATTAATAAACTAAGCCCCGCCCACTCCTGTCTGTGGATCAGTTGTTGGTTTTACCTTTGGGTTTGTGATGAAGGTCCTGGTCTCCTTTTCTCCTATGAGCAGGGAGCTGACGTCCAGCAGGACGGTGCAGATCAGATCAGTACTCAGAGGATTTTCATCACATAGTTTGATCTCCAAAGTATTCTGATAAAAGAGAAAAACTGATTGGCTGGTGGTTGTTAGGAGAGGTGGTAGTGGGTGGAGCTGTGGTGGGTTTCTTCCCCAACTTTGTAGCCAGATTATTTATTGATTTCATTTCAATTTAATTGTATTTTTTTTATTTTATATTAAAATTAAAAATGTATTTAGTTATTTCATTTTGTAATTATTTTCAGAAGTTTTTAATAACTTAATTAATTTTGACTTAATTTATTTATTTACTTTTACTCCAGTTTGAAATACAGTGTTGTCCTTGCCTCTTCTGGTAACAGGTCAGAGTTCAGACTCACTTTGACTTGGATGGGGAACCTGAAGGTAAATGTCTCATTCCACTCTGGGCTGTGATTGTTTGGAACTGTCTTGGTTCGGTAGACAATCACTGATGCCGTGGGCAGAGATAAGGTCACGAAGAGGTCAGGCGGGATCACTGGGAGGAGGAGGAGGAGGAAGAGGACTTGTAATGGTTCACACTCTCTTCCAAAATGAAACTATTGGAGTTATGTTATTTTAACAGATTGTCTGACCTATCCTCCTGAAACAGCCTATGAAACAGGTCACAAGATTATGTGACACTTCTGACGAAGGCTACAGGAAGTAGCTGAAACTAGCCAAGCAGGTAAACAAACACTGCATCTGTCAAAATAACCCAACTATAATAGAAGCAAGAAGAAGAGAAAGAGAAGACAAGAGACGGACATCTGTCCGTCCGTCTACTCACCGTAGTATTTGTTGTGTTTCTTTGTTGCCCTCAGGACGGTGATGTTCAATGTCCAGAATGAGATGGATTCCCTCTGATCAAAAAAAACCAAACTGACAATAAATATTAATGGCATGTTCTATTCTAATCTATTATATTCTTTGAGAACAGAGCATTCTCACCTGTTTAAAAGTTAGACTTGTGACTATTTTCCCAAAAAATGCTCAAATAAGTTTAACCGAAATACAAGTTAAACTGAACAGCTGATAGTTAATGGTTCATTGTTTCTACGATATGACGCTTCAAATATTTTTCAGAATACTTCATGCTAATGAAAAAAATTTACAAATCTTGAATATTTTCTTATGTTCACTGTGGATGATGATGTTCATAACTTATAAAAATATGCTTCCTAGTGGCCAGTGTCAATTCACTGTTTAAAAGAATAGAAGAAGAATCAGATCAAAAGTTAAAAATATTCTCACTGCAATATGTAGCTCCACTTTTCTTTCATGACTTATGTTATGAAACCTGTAGCTAAACCTGTTTTTGTTTCACAAACTATAAAACAAGTGGTGCCAGGCACAAAACACCCCACCCCCCTTCACACATTTGACCCGATTTGCCCTATTTCTTACCATTGTGAAAACACTTTTTTGTGAATGTGACTTTTGACCTACATTCACCAAAATGTAATGGTATCTATTCTGGACCAGCTTGCACCTTTCCTGAAAATGTCATGGAAATTGATCCAGTAGTTTATGCGTAAACCTGCTTAAATCAGATAGACAGACAGCGTTTGTATTTGACCACCAGGTAACAGTGTACAGGGTACAGTATGTGATTGTTCCATGTGACACACTTTTCCACCAATAGAAATGTGGTAATATGTTTTCTTTCATGACTGAAAAAGTGAAAAAAATATGATGAAATATGTTTCTAAAACTGTTATTGTTTCACAAACTAAAATAATGATGATGACTTACCAAGGAATGATCAGCTCTACTGCCACTGAAAGAGAAAAACACAATTTGCTTTAAACCAAAAAGGCTTTGGGTTTGTTACAACACCTTATGGAAAAGCAGACCGTTCTGCCAATAGGCTCTGTTGATCTGCTGGGAGCTGGATTTTCTATTCAGAAATAAAACAAAACAAAACCTAGTGTTCAATTGATTTTCATTTAAAAATAGTAGAATTATGACATTTTAAGGCATTTTGTCATTTTCATTGTCATCAAAATCCGTTCAGAACTCTTTGGGTAATCCTGCTGCCAGACAAACAGACTCGAATTTAATACCTTCTTAGTGGAGGTAATTAACATATAGGGCTTCCCCTGAAGAGTAGCTTGTGTGCTGTTCAGTGATTTAATCATTGAGGGGACAGTTCTGCATCTATACATTTTGGTCCTGAGGGGAGAAGCTGAAATGCACTGGGATGCATCATTACAGATGGACCCTGCTAGTAAAGGGATTGGAATGCCTCAAGGCCAATCTTTGCTCAGAAGCCAATTTGTCTGCAAAGTGTCGCAGATACGTCACCGAGATTTTGCGCACACCTGCCAAAAGGTACAACCACTGTGGACAGTGTCGCAGATAGTGCTACAGTGAAGATAAGAAATGAGGCCTCTGATTGGTCCATTCTACACATACTTCCGCTTCCCTACTTTTCCATCTTGTTTCACAGGACATACAGACCATCTTCTACAACATTTCCTTCACCTCTCTGCCAGCTTCAGTACCAATAGTTCTTTGGCTTCTCGATGTGTCAGATGCATCTCGCTCAATGTGCACAATCGTCCAGTCGCCATTGTTGATGGTCTTCCTCCGTAACCAGAAGATAAATACTCTATATCCACACCCCCTTCACCACAATCCTACAGAGTTTGTGAGAGTGGCCCTTGCATTGTGGCGGTAAATAACATAGCATGCACCATGTGCTGCAAAATTTGGCAGAAATCACAAATATCTGCGACAAGCAAACTGCGACATTTTGCCGCGGGAGCATGCAGAGCCCTTCAGTCAAAGATTCTACCAACGATGGGTTCACACAAAATCTAGACACCGTAGACATGCTTTGTCCACAAATGTCTACAAACTCCAGATTTCATATGAACTGGAAGACTCATTGAAATGAAACATAACCAAACATAAATGCCCAGTATCCAGAAGACAACAGAAGGTTTTGGGAGGAGCACATACAGAACCAATGGGCTTTAGAGGAAACATTTTGCATAAATTATGTTTGTTCTTATAACAAAAGAGAAAATATTAAATTTTGTGAATAGAATAAAACAATGGTTGTCTGTAGATCGTACCTGTTTGAAGAAGAAAAGAATGAACGAATGTAATTAACGACAAACATCCTGTCGTTCAGTTCAACAAAATTAAATCCACTTCAACTGTTCTTCAACTATTCTCCAATTGATCTCCAACTGGTCTTCAATTTATCTTCCAACTGTTCTTCAAACTTTCTTGTGTTCTATCCTAGGTTCAGTTGTGGGTGTGTCCAGTTCAGTTGTGGGCGTGTCCATCTGTGGTTACATACCCTGTGGGCGTTTCATGGAACTGAAATGGTGCAGATTCTAACATGTTCTGTAATGGTTCATTCATATGTTTTAGCTCCGTAGTGCATCTGTCTAAATAAGATTTAACTGGATTCAGTTCTGAGCCTTAAAGTCATGTGACCGTTAATCAGTGCCAGCCTCAAACTGGTTTTGTATGAATATTGATGAATGAATCAGAGCCTGAGGTGACTGAGGTTTAACGGCAGCTGTTTATCTGAGTGGAATATTTGGTTCTCAACACCTACACTTCCTTTTCTTAGTGTCTAATGCAGACCTGGATAAAGTAAGGCCACATGGGGGCCCCATATCTGACCCCGACTGGCCCGCATGACGTCAGTGGTAAATTAAAAGTCAGTCAGTGGCAGAGGCATCCAATTCAACAGCTCAGCTTTTTTTTTTTTTGTAGGATCTGCTAAATTAGCATATTTTTATTGGGGGGGGGGGGGAGGTTACTTATGTGATGCACAGCAAGATAACTCAAAACATTATGGAGGGATTTGGCTGAATTTAAGGAAATACTGGCACAAGGAACAAGTGATAAAGGTTTGATGGTGATCAGTGTGTGTGTGTGTGTGTGGGGGGGGGGGGTAACGACTAATCTGCTTCGATGGAGTCTGCTTTTCTAGTTACATTTTTAAATCAACAGAATTACATTTTAAAGTTCTAACAACTACACTAAAAGTCCAAGTAACCAATGTGTGTCCACAAACCAAAGACAGAGGGATATTGAACTGACGTACTCCAGCCAAAGCAGCTGTGTTTGATATAAACGCTGATGCAAACTTTTTTTTTTTTTTACTCACAGTTCTTAATGTTGTTGAAACACGTTACATGTTACAGTATGGGAGCCATTTCTCATGTGCAGACCCTGAGGCAGATGGAGGCCATATATGAACTACATAAATTAGACTAAAGTGTGTGAAACAGACTGGGGTACAAACTGTTCCCATTTAACAGACTGCAGCAAAAGTAGAAAAGATCCAGTTGTGAAATAAGTCATCAGTCAGTATTTGCATAAGAACCTTCTAACATGAAATCAAAATCAACAAGTGGTCCCAGGCACAACAAACCCCACCCCTCACAAATGTTTTAGCTGTTAACAGACATTTCTCTCTGAAAATGAGATTCTATGGGTTTGAAATTTCAAGGTCAAAGGTCATGATGGTATTTTTAAGCCTGTGCCAGGTTTTTATTTGTCAACAATAGTATATTATAGTCCATTTTTGGTTTTTTTGTATTGATCGAGTGCCCCCTGACCTATTAGGGTTAGGGGGTCAAGAGGTCTTAATGGTAAATGGTCTGCACTCATAGCGCCTTTCCATCTTCATGGTGCTCAAAGCGCTTTACATTAGCTTCACATTCACACCCTAAGTCAGGGTTCAGTGTCTTGCCCAAGAACACTTCGACATGTGGACAGCCAGAGCCGGGACACGAGCCACCAACCTCTCTGTTATTGGGCGACCAACTCTACCAACTGAGCCATAATCTATACACACAAGATGCAGAATTGAAAATCCAGCATTTTGGTGCTCATTGGAAGTCTGTTAGATGAACAGTTCAAAAGTTATACTTGAAATTTGATTTGGACCTTTATTTTGACCTTTGACCTAGAGTCTTCAAATTTGTCCTTCAAGGTTCTGATGTCAATGCACAACAGTGAGAGCAAAAAGAAGCTATATGTCAAAACTGCGTATAGAGGAATGAAAAAGAAATTCCTGATTTTCACCATTTCTGATGATTGTAAAAACACATTTTTGGTTAAGTTTGACCTTTGACCTACATTTACCAAAATGTATGTTAATGGGATCTCATATATTTTTTCAAGAATTTGCTTTGCTCTCCCAGTGTGATGAAAAAACTAATTACATTTTTCCAAGAAAACCCTCTCTATGTATGTGAGCTAGTAGATGTTTGGTGATTCTTCCACATATTTTGCCAATCTTTACCTCCGCCAAGGAGGTTGTTTTTGCCGGTGTTTGTCTGTTTGTCTGTGTTGAAGATAACTCGAAAACTTATGGACAGATTTTGATGAAATTTTCAAGATATATTGGAAATGTGAACAGGAAGAACCAATTTCATTTTGAGGGTGATCGGGGTGAGGGGGTGGGGGTCTACCTTGGCGGAGGTCTGCGCTCTCAGAGTGCTTTTCTAGTTATTTGTTATTCTTCCCTTTTTTTTCCTTTATATGTATAACTGAGTATTTATTGTTTAATAGCAGCACATTATAGAATGTTTATATCAGCCGTCATAAGCTTTTTTTATTATTCATATAACTGTTTACTTCTTTGGAATTTAATTTCTTTATTATAATAATTCCTTGCTTATAAATAGGGAAAAAATTCATTGTAACCCAGTTTGATTGGTTTGATTAACATTTTTGAGCAATATGTGGACCCTTGGACGTTTAAAGGGTTAAACCCTTGGTCATATTGAGCGGGTTTAAAGTTACGATCATATTCTACACATTTTAACTCTTTCAAATAATTTTCAAGTTTATATTTTGTAATCATTCCATAACATATTTTTAGTGTACAGTCTGTTATGGGGTCTATATTCTTAAATTTTTTTTGTATTGCTCTTTAAATCCAGGAGTGCTTCAAGATGTTGTGAGCCTGTATCCAAAATTCATGGGCGCCCCCTGGTGTTCAACTGGTAAGACCAAAAAGTCTTATCTGTTTGGAAAGTAGTCTCCAATAACCTCTAATGCTGGTTGGTTGAGTGCGCCTTACTCACTTATCCCAGATGACATAATCCTAGTTTGGTGCGAGAGGTCAGATTTAAACATCTAAACCAGGGGTGTCAAACTGGTTTTAGTTCAGGCGCCACATTCAGCACCATATGATCTCAAATGGACCAGGTCAGTCAAATAATAAGCATGGGGGACAAAAATACAGTTACATTATGGTTCAACGTTTACTTAAAAATCTGAACAAAAAAAAAAGAAAAAAACTTGAAATGTCTTAAGAAAAACCAGTGCAATTTTAACAATATTTTGCCTCAGTTGCAACTAACATTACAATTATAAACAACACATTCAGTAATAGACAGAATATTGGTAAGACATGTTCACAGTCGTTTAGGTTATTCACTTTTTTTTGTAAAACGTTTGTCAATATAAAAGGTTTTCATGTAATTTTCCCTTTTTACACTAAAAGAAAATCTACACTTTTCATTATTTCTAGGTTATTATATTTTACTGATCTGATCCATTTGAGATGGAACCTGAATTAAAATGATTTTTTGTTTAGTTAATATATTGGGCCATGGGCCAGATTGGACCCTTTGGCGGGCTGCATTTGGCCCCTGGACCTTATGTTTGACACATCTGGTCTAAACTGACCCAGGACATCCTCTGGGTTCATTCAGGTCAAACCAGACCAGTGGTTTCTAGTGAATTTATATATATATATATATATTTATATATATATATATATATATAATATTGACATGCGTTTGCACAGAGGAACACCTCAAGTAGCCATGTCCTGTATCTATATTAACTTTGTAAATAAAGCTCAAGTATGATATTTGTTTTAGTCATTAACCTTTACAAAACAAGCATTTCAGCTAAAGTGTTGTTGTAGAAGCGAGTTTAGACCATGTTTAGACATTGAATAAAAGTAGAAGGAGAAGAAGAGGAACAGTTTTTAGAACCAGGAAAACTAAATGTTAAAAAACCTAAAACAAAATTGTAAACCATAAATATTCCAGATAGATTTAAAAAGTTAATAGAATTAAGAGAATTTAATCTCTTATTTATATATATATATATATATATATATATATATATATATATATATATATATATATATATATATATATATATATATATATATATATATATATATTACAAAATGTGAGTAAATTACTGAAAAATGAGTAAAGCATACAAGAAACAGAAAAACACAAGTGATGCATTTTAGATGAATAAGATAAATAGATAATTAACAAAATTAGAATTTGTAAAAAAAAAAAGATTGTAACAAAATAAGGTGGAAAAATGAAAAACATGGGCATCAAAATGAGTAAAAAAAAAAAGACATAGCAAAATTAATGAGAAATTAACAAAAAATAAACAAATAAATAATAATGAACTGAGATATATGTGCATTGGAGTGTTTTTTTCCCAGTGTGTGTTTTGATGCTTTTCCTTAAATAAATCATCTGTCATCAGTGTGAACAGTTGGAACTACTCCCCCTCTAAATACTGTCAACATTTACAGTCTACGTTTCCATTTAAACCAAACACCGTGTCAGAGAAGCTCCAGAGAACAGAGGACCTGGACCACAGAGAGGACCTGGACTAGCCTGGACCAGATTCAAGGACTCTGAAGGACCAGTACGTTTGGATTTTACTGGAGTATGTTATAGTCTATAGTCGTACGTTTGACTCATATCTTAAACCCTTTAACCCAGGGGTGTCAAACTCATTTTAGTTCAGGGGCCACATTCACCTCAATTTGATCAGAAGTGGGCCGGGCAGTAATGTAAAAATATATAAATAATAATCAACCCCAAACTGTTATCAATGTTTTAGAGGGTGAAAAGTCAATTTATATTGTGAAAATGTTCAACCATCCTTTCAAACAATGTGAAAGTAAATGTATGTGTTTATTATAGCTTACAAATGTAAAAAAATATTTAGGAGGTGGAATATTATTAATAATGTACTTCTCTTAAGACATTTCAGGTTGTTCATATTTGTTCCAGTTATTCAGGTTTTTTTTGTGAAATTATACCTTGTTTTAGTGTAACTAAATAAAATATGTACATTTACAAAGAAAAAAATGTAAATGTTTTTGTGAATAAATTTGTAAGTATTTGTTATTATGAGAGTGAATTGGTGTGAATATGGAACTTCAACTAAAATGATTAATTAGTGTAATTTTTACATTTCAAAAAATTCATCCAAAGGGCCAGCCTGGACCCTTTGCCGGGCCAGATTTGGCCCCCGGGTCTCATGTTTGACACCTCTGCTTTAACCCCTGATGCAACAGCACTGGCACATTCTGAATGGATGGTTTAGTTTTAAAATTCTGAAATACTAAAAAAACAAACTTTTCAAAAACAACTGACTGAGAAGAAATAAAAAAGCTAAAACTATTGGAACCAAATTACAATACAAGTTCTTTTTTCAGTTTGTTTTATGCAATTTGTTATTTTTTAAATATATGTTTTTTTGTTGCTTATTTTGTTTATATGTGTATATTTTAATTTTCTTCAATTTTGTTCCATTTGTGTCTTACATTGTTCATGTTGAGTATTATTTTGTCAGTTTATTAATTTTTAGTTTATTTTTATTGATCACTTTGACTATTTTTGTTAAGTTGTTGCTTATTTTATTTTTTACTGTGGAACTGCTAAAGTCTCAGGAGTTACAGGATTAGTTCATAATGTATGTATTTATATATATATATATATATATATACACACACACACACACACACACACACACACAGACACACACACCTCAAAGTTATTCAAAGTTTTCCCAAAAATCACAGGAGTTCAGAGGCATGGTTTAACATTCAGACATGCTTTTCTCCAAGTCAGCTCTCTGTGTGTGTACCTGCAGCCCAGTTTCACGGGCAATGAGAAAATCCCTTACTCACAGAAAATGAGAGGAGCTTTAACAGAAAATTTGAGGAGATTTAATAGAACTGACTCAGTCCATAAACACTGACAAACAGATTCCACATATGAAGTGAGCAGCAGAGATTTCTTCCTTTCACCAACCACAACTCCAGTGATCTAGCAAGAGACAAACACACAGGTTACATTTCCTTCAGGAAATGTATGGCAGTCTAGTGTTGAATATTTTAATCTGACTGTGAAAACATTGCAACTCAACCCTGGGTTTTTCTTCTACAGTCGCAGTGATGGCGTTCAAACTACTGAGGAGGTACTGAACACACGCTGAACTACTTATTTGTTCTTTAAACCTGAAAAATTAAACCCAGCTGACATTTACTCAGTTTTTGTGTTTTTCCTCCAGGAAAGATGGACCAAATTCACAACTGGTGAGACATGATCACTATTTTAAAGTTGTGGGGGGGGGTCTACAATTGGACTGGCAGAGGGTCATTAGACAGATAGAGGAGAACAGTGGTTCTGTAGGGTCTATGCAGTTAGGTTTGTATACAGGTACTATAGGGTTCTATACAGATGTGATTCTATACAAGTATTGTAGGTTTCTATACAGGCACCCTAGGGTCAGGGGTCACGTTAACCAAAAATTTTCCGTCAATGACTTTTTTTTGTTTTTTGGAAGATGATTCTGAAGGCTGTCCATCATTTTGACAGATTAAAATACTGAGAATAATTTACCAAAGAAAGTTTCACATAGAACCTAATGACAGGATCCTGACTGTCTGTAAACAGAACCTACAGCACCACTGTTCACTATTACACTGAATACAACACTGCACAGTCCTGGACTGGCCCAGGTATCCGACAGGCTAAACCGCAAAAACATGCAGAGATGGGTAAAAAAAATATATATTTTTTTAATTCAGGGGTACAGGTAAAAGTTAAAGGAAGTTCAGGCAGGTAGCAGAACAGGAAGCGAAAAAATAGAAGCGTACTCATGGATGAAACCATGGATCTGTAGTTGATCCACACAGCTGGTTTGTTTTATTTCTTTTTTGAAGTAGTTTTATATCTGGCCACAGTTGTCACTGAGTAGAATTGATGGTGTGTGTTTTAGCCAAAAATAAAGCCCTTAAAAGTGACTTAATAAATAGACAGTGTCTTTAATGACAGATCTGGTTACGCGGGTACCAGAGGGTTTGTAAAGTGGACCGTACAGGACTCTGTAACACCAGTACTTCTGTCACATGACTGTCAGTCCACCTGTAGTAGACTCCCTGTCCTGTTGATGGCGAGTCTGGAATATTAAACAGTCATTGTTTTATTGACTTTAGCTGGAATTAGATGCTACTTTGCTAGCACTAAATGTTAAAGCAACAAAGTCTGTTTAGTTCTTTTCAAAACTCCAGTAAATGCAATGAACTGATAAACAGTGAAAAAAGATGCAGTGGGGGATGATGATTATCATTCAGCAGGAACTAGAGTAACTGATCACAGATGTTTTTCAACAGTAAGTTCTAGTAAATATGACTTATTAAAAATATAATTTGAAATGACAGATATGTCATGACTGAATTTTTACGACGTCCATCAAAATTATGGACAATAAAAATGTCTGGGGTAACCAGCCGAGGGTTGTTATTAGTATTATTATGTACATATTGGACCAGTGAGCTGGTTCTTGTGACCCCGACCCTAATCCTTAACCCACTATCTGCTGTTCATCTGCTGGTGTTTGTCCTCCAGAGGGAATCCGTGTCCTACTGGAACTTAAATGTTACTGTGGTGAAGGCCAAAAACAGAGAGAGTGAAGACTTCAGTGAGTAGAACAGACCTTTTAGAACCTCAACCCTGAACCCTGTCCATGTGAAACCTATGACTGATGCGGACCCTCCTCTTCTGTCTTGTCTGTGTCTCAGTGTCTCAGTCAGACTGTTATGTGACTCTGTCGTTGCCTACGGCGTCAGCGAGGACCTGCCGCACTACAACCATCCCCAACAACAACCACCCTGAGTGGAATGAGACCTTCAGCTTCAGGGTCCCCATCAAAGTCAAAGTGAGTCTGTGGAAGAAACTATCATTTCCTCACCATAACCCCATCCTCTAACCCAAAGCCAAACCCTTGTAACTCCAACCCCAATTCCCAACGCTATGACCTGGGTGCGATTTGCTGTGGGAATGGGGTGGGGGGGGGGTTGGACATCACCGTTGGGTCCTGTAGTCTGTGAGTCTTTCTGACGATGTGAACACAAAATGCTTGAAATAGGAACTTCACATGCAGTGAAGTTCAGGTGGAACGGGCTGTAAAGCTTGCAGCTGGACCCGCGAGCCACCTTCTCCACCTGGGGGACGAAGGGACAGGGCAGCGAACTACCCCAACCCCTGGTACCCCCGTCGAAATGTGGCCCATACAGGAACAGTTTTTGTGCTCAGAGAGAACTGAACCCTGGTCCCAGGCACACCGCCATACCCTGCCCTTTCATGACCAAATGAACACCACGCATATGGACCCAGACCCCCCTCCCCCAACAGTGAAATAGAAAAGGCCACATGAACTGCACCATCGGAAAAACCTGTTGATTTGAAATGTTCATTTAGTGATTTGAGCGTCATTTATGTTACGCATATGGGAATGAGGGTCAGAACAACGCAAGCCTTTTTCTGTCAAAAAAAAAAAACAGCCCCTCTCTTTTTTTGATAAATCACACCCTGGCTATAACCATCATGCACCTTTGACCTTGACCATTAGAGCTAAAACATTTATGAGGGGCTGGGTTTGTTTTGCCTGGCATCACTTATTATATTTGCATCTGTTCCGTTTGTTCTGCATCACAGCTTTATGGAGTTGTAGATGTTCTTAGTAGTTTCCATTCATTTATGCATCATGAAGAACATCAGACACGGGTCCATGAAGCGGTTTAGTGAATTAACATACGTGTACTTTCCTCCAGAATATCCTGGAGATTCATCTGTATGATGAAGACCCTCTGTCCCCGAATGATCCCATCTCTGCAATCCTGTTTGACATTAGCACCCTCACCTTAGGCAAGAAGGAGACCAAGATCTTCCTCACAGACCTGAAGGTAAAACCACTGAGGAACCAAATGCAAATGCTGGTCTTTCCATTCAAACACTTCCACTGTTATAGGTCCAGTTAAAGAATGGGGTGTTAAAACCACTCAAGTCACAAAAATCTGTTAAAAATATTTTCTTTGTCGAACATAAAGACTTTTATCCACTGACCTGCTCATGTCCTGTTTATAGAAAGTGGATCAACTGGTGATGGACTTTGAGCTTCTGTCACGGTAACGAACACAGCATTCACACATCAGGTCTAAGGCAGTGGTTCCCCACCCTGGTCCTCAAGTAACACTATCCTGCATGTTTTAGATGTTTCTGAACACACCTGCCGGTCATTATCATTCTTCTGCAGAGCTTGATGACAGGCTGATCATTTGAATCAGGTGTGTTGGTAGAGGGATACATCTAAAACATGCAGGACAGTGTTACTTGGGGACCAGGGTTGGCTGCATTTTCACACAGTGTACTCCAGTCCAGTGTTTCCCAACCCTGGTCCTTGAGGCACACTATCTTGCAAATTGTAGATCAGAGGTCTGCAACACTGGTCCTCAAGAGATGCTCTCCTGCATGTTTTAGATGTATCCCTATTCAAAAACACCTGATTCAAACGATCAGGTGTGTTGGAAGAGGGAAACATCTAAAACATGCATGAGCAGCTCTGTAGAACCAGGGTTACAGATCCCTGTGTTAGATATTTCTCTCTCTAAACACATGATTCAAATGATCAGCCAAACATCCAGCTCTGCAGAAGACTGATAATGACTAGTGATGAGTCGATGAGTTGATATTGTGTCACTGAATACTGACACCTACTGGACATTAAAAATTCCTACTGGTAACCATGGTGACAAACTCAACTGACACTGATTTGATGACCGTGTGCAGTGTTTCCCAACCTGTTAGAGCCACAGCACATCTAATTTCTCATTCCTTCATGCTGGTTGGGCAACACTGACCTAGTTTATTAAGTCATTGTATTTTATATTGTATTTCATATTTTCATTTAAATATAAAACATCTGATATGTTCAATAAATGTGAACATGCATCATAAAGTGAACATATGTGCGAATCTGTAGTGAATGAAGATGTTTGTGGACTGGGGTTTTGTTTTTTAACAACTTTTTTGCTTATACATTTTTCCAACGATTTGATTTAGAGTCTGTTGTGCTTCTTTGGTCCAACTTCTCTAGCTGTAGAAAACACATTTCACTTGTGGAAATAATCTAAATAGTAAACCAAGTCACTTTGAATTCAGATGGATAAAGTATAAACTGTTTTAATTTCCTCGTTTTCATCCTATTCCTCTTAAATACCATAATTTCTGATATAATATCCAAATGGTCCCACACGGTGCAATCCTCTTTGGCTGCTTCATAATTCTTGATGAGTATTCATGATAATGAACCACAAAAGATCTGAGATTCTTTTGGCAGATTCATCCTGTTGCACTTCCTTATAAACACAGTTTGGCTCCAGAGTCCGTTCGAAACAGTTGCTGTATCAGTCACATGACTTTCTTGAGTGATACGTGCACTGACACAGGGTTTCGCTCTATGAGCTCGACGCATGCGCTGACGCATCGGTGTCGCTGGTCCCATCGCTAATAATGACTGTGAGGTGTGTTCAAAAAGGGAAACATCTTGCAGGATAGTGTGCCTCGCGGACCAGGGTTGGGAAACACTGCTCCAGTTCATACCCAAGTCCACTTTATTACTTCCCCAAACAACGGCAGAGTTATGTTTTTGCCAGCATTTATCTGTCTGTTTTTCTGACTGTTGGTAAGATAACTCAAAAGGTTATATACAGATTTGGCTGAAAACTTCAGAAAATATTGATACTAATACAAGGAACAAATTGTTACATTTTGGTGGTGATTGGTGGAGGTTTGTGTGTGTGGAGAGGGGCACAAGTGCTTCTGGGCAGACATGGGGGGGGGGTGATCTTCCTTGGCGGAGTCCGCACTCTCCAAGTGATTTTCTAGTTGTATCCATGTGAACACAACCATCCCATGCTCCACTACTGAGCCCAAGTCCACTTGAGGGGATGGTCCTGGATCCAGGACACCGATACTCCTGTACAGTACGACGCTGTGTTAGGCATCCATGCATGAGTCCAGACTTGGTCGTCATCACACCATTCCGCCAACAGAAGTGGGTAAATCACCACAAAGCCATAAATGTTGCTCCTGTTGTTTCACCTTATCTACCACTCTGTGAAATATCAGGGGCAGTGAAGGTTGCTGTTGTCCTCTTTTCTACAAACAGAGTTAACATATCGGTAAGGGTTTGTCTTCTTCTGTGTTTGTAGGATAAAGACAGATTCCCTTCACAGCTTCACCTACTGTTTCAGACCTGGAACACCCATTCATGCACGGGCCATAGTACGAGTGTGTGAACAAAACATGTGTGGGGAAGGTGTGAACATACCTGTGTATGGAACAGACTGGAGTATGCTGTGGAAATGTGCCTAATGATGCACTAATAGGATTTTTGTTTGGTTTTTAGTTTTATATCCATCATTGTGTGGTTATTCCTGAGATTAGCTGTGTTGTTTGTTTGTTTTTTTTCAGTAAGGATTCCAATCAGAGTTACATTTCCAACGGTGTTCTGATGGTGAGTTTCCATGTTGTGTGATATTGTTGATGGATTATTACCTCTGCCAGAAGAGGTTATCATTGGGGTTTGTTTGTCTGTTAGCAACAAAACTCAAAAAGTTAACAAATTTCAACTAAATTTTCACAGAATGTCCAGAATGACAAAAGCAACAAGTGATTAGATTTTGGGGGTGATCTGGATTACCGTCTGGATCCAGGATTTTTTTTAAGGATTCTTTACTATTGGGAGATCGGGCCTTCCCTTATGTTCTATCCTTCAGCTCAGACTGCTGGACTCAGGCAAGATGGCGGCCAGTGAGGGATGTCCCCCTCAGTGTCATGTCATATCTAGTCTTTATGTATATCTATGGGCACAGCCTCTTTAATAAGGACAGCCTATCGCTCGCTATTCAGTCCCATTGTAACTGCGTTTTGGCTGCAGTTCCACCAGAATTCCACTGGGGGCAATTGACAGAGTGCTAAATGAATGGGACCTTATGGAGCTAGACATTAAAATTGTCTAGTTCACTTAATTGTCACTGAGAGCGCTCACTTTTGAATGTTTTTGAGAGTTCAATGTGGGTTTTAAGTAAAAAATGTACATGTGTCTCTTTGATTTCTTATAGTTTGAGTCCCTTTAGAAAAAACAAAAAAAACCAAACACTTTCTTGCGTATGTAGCCTACTTATTACCTGTGTCAGCTTAGACTTAGACTTAGACTTCCTTTATTGTCATTGCACAAGAATACACACAACAGTGGGATTTTTGGCAACGAGACGTCGTTGCTTGGCTTCCGGAGTACACCTACTAAATAAATAAGTAAAAAAAAGCATCTTTACCGATAAAGTAGTTGTTTTTCCGGGAGCCGAAGCAGCCGCTGCCGACCAGGGCGCCGCCATTTTGGCGGAGCTGTGGCTCTGCTTCAGGACAAGAAGGCTTGTTGTCATAAAGTGGTATCTAAAACTCAGCTTTGAGTATTTTATCTACAACCTCTTCCAAAAATAAGATTTGAATTACTAGACAAAAACTTACATCCTGAGATAAGGACACTTTTTGAGATATAATGGCTTTGTTTTTGTCTTCACTAGGCCGCACCCTTCTCCACTGTGGACATCAACGTTGACAAACTACTGAGCAACTACAGTATGAAAACCCCATCCCTTTCACTATTTTTAAACAATGTGAAGTATTATTGGAGGCGGGGCTTAGCTGGAGGGAAAACATTTCAAACGGGCTAGCTTGTCACTGTGGATTAGCATGTTTCAACAGTGTTTTTGTTGAGTTGGACGAGGAATGCAAACATTGTAGTAGATGTGAGTCCAATTACTTTGCAAGAGTGGAAATGTTCTTTTAAAAAGTTGACTTTAGTAGATGGGACGACATTCCCCGACCCCTACACCATCACTCACTGGATGGCCAAGAAGTTAGTGGAACCACTGTGGGGGCTAATGTAACATGCAACTTCTGTCTGTACAATGTTGAGTTAGCTAGTGGTTAGCATTAGCATTTAAAAGTAACAAGAATCGCTAAATTCCAGATGAACTTTAGGACACTTCAGTCCCAGTTTAGCCTCACCCATTAAGTTATCCAGGCTGAAACTGAGGATTCATTCCAGATCAACATTACCTGATATGAAGAAAATAATAAAGAAAATTGAAACCAAAATGAACAACACCATCAAAGTTGTGTTTTTACATATTTATCTAGATAGACTGATATATCGGACCAATATTTATTTATTTGTAAAAGAAAAGTGGGAAAAACCATATCAGATCATAGTAAACATAGTAGTAACATAGTAAACATTCTCTGATGTCATGTCCTTCCACCAGGCGTTCGGGACAAAGTTCTGAAGATAAACGGAGCCTATCAGGAGATTCATCCTCTGGACCTAAAGGACTCAAACAAACTACGCTTCTACATTAACAGAGATCTGGAAACAGAACTGAGCGTAGCGGTACGTACCCAAGCCATTAACGTTCAAAAAATGTATTTAAATAAATTAAACACATTTATATGAAAGTGTTCACAACTGACAACTAGGTATGTTTTATGGACTTTTTTCAGCAAGTGACTGAATGAACTTTTACACCCCCCCCACCCAAAAAATAAATAAATAAATAATAATAATAATTGGAGACTAGGGGTATTGTTTTTGTCTTGTCAGCAAGTTTCTGTAACTAATGGTCTGGAGAATGAATGACGCCCATGTGGACCAGGTGTAAGGGGTTCTATCGTCTCCTTTGTGTTTCAGCCTCATCCTGATGCAACAACTTCCTCTGCTCCTAAGATGGTCCACCTGCAGGCTTTACCTCCCAAACATGCAGAGAAGGTCTCTCTGCTTATGGAGGAGGAGGTACAAACATTAGGATTAAACCTTTTCACATGACAAATCTGCCAAACATACTTTTGCCACCCCATCACAGAAGTTGGTACAAATTGTTCGGTAATCCCTTCAATGTCATTGAAAAAAATAATTCACAAACCTTCGCTGACAATAGATACAGTTTAACCATTGGTCATTTTTGTTCAATGTTGCTCGACTAAAAAGAATTGATTCAAACCCGGAATGCATTTCATCTTGAGCCTTTGGTGCACCAACACTATTTATGTACATATCAAGTTCAACTCTGACTGCTCTGACATTGGCATTGTGTTAAGTTTTGTGAGTTGAGATTTTTCTCCTGATGGTTTCAGGATGCAGTGGATATTGACCTGGAAGCCAGTGAAAGGTTCGATGAAGCCTAGAATTTCACAAATATAGACAAAGTTTGATGTTAAACATTCATTCATGTGTATGTTTGAACTTTGCTTTGTTTCCAAATCCACAGTGAGAAAGAACACCTTGACGTGCGTCTGGACTTTGACATCCCACCTGCAGAGAAAGCGTTCCTACAGAAGAGGAAGGTCGGAGTGGCCAAAGCTCTGCAGCAGCTCCTGGGCCTTCAGACGCCTCTGAAACCTGAGAAGGTGGTGTGGATTTGTGAGCATATGGAGGGAAGAGAAGAGCAGCAGCTGGTCTGTTTAGGACCAGTGATCAATTTAGGATCAGGTTTCATTTAGAGGCAGGATCCATTCAGGACCAGGGACTGAGCTTGAGGTCTGTGGTGGTGTTTGATCTCATGCCTCACATTCAAGTACAGGACGGTCCATTTAAAAAGAATATTGACTGGACACATGTTCTGAGTCAGAAGTGTTTTTAGGAACGATTGTTCAAGTGAAAAGCAAATAAAAACATAAACTGATGAATGTTAGTGTCCAGTAGCAGGGCTGATCCTGAGTCAGTCTGTTCCCGGTTGAAACAAGAACTAAAATGTGTGGTGGTTTTGTTCAGGTACCGACCATAGCAGTGGTGGCATCAGGAGGAGGATCCAGAGCCATGACAGGTACATTGGGTGGTCTAAAGGGTCTGAAGGAAATTGGAGTCCTCGACGCCGTCACCTACCTGACAGGGCTTTCTGGATCCACATGGTGAGTGCTGTCACTCACACTGGTGTATGAATGTTTATCAATGTTCTGATCCGTTTCCACTAGAACCAGCTCAACACAACTCGACTTGTTTTTGGGCCTTTTCATTATGAAAAAAAGGACCTGGAATCTGTTACTGGTACTATTTTTTTTTAGTATCAGATCCACCCAGATTCCCAGCAATATTAAAAGGTGAGGTATAAAACCTGCAGACACTGATTGGTCAGACAGTTGTCTCTGTGACCCGCCCTTTTACAAAATACAGGTGTGACATTAATCCACATGATGACAGCCCATAATACTACATCATGGTCGGTCCAAGACATTCAGTCTTCGGTGGCCAACATTAAAATTCGGATTAGACAACATGAAACAAATAAGTTTATCAACAATTCCCTGAACAGACAACATGAAAGTAACATGCCATATCGCTATGACAACCAGCTACTGTAAAGTCAGTAGTATCCAGTAATGGAACATCGAGTCGAGTTGAGCCAGTACTCATGGAAACGTGGCATTCATTGGTGGCAGAAGTGGCTGTTTTTGGCATGAATTGTCATCCACACATCTGTCAGTTAACCCCACCAGAGCAGTTGTGGATACATATGCAGTTTACCACCACTAGAGTGAAAGTGAGAATGAATGAATAATGGCTGAATAATGTAAAGTGCTTTGGGTGCCTTGAAAAGAAGTATAGAAATATAATCTAGTATTAATTATTATTATTATTATTATTATTAATAAAATGTTTGTGTACGTCACATGACTGTTTCTCTTGTGGGCAGGGCTTTGGCCTCCTTGTACCAGAAAGCGAACTGGTCCCATCAGGACTTGGACTGTGTCATCAAAGATGCCAAAGAGCAGATGACCAAGAGTACACTGAGCCTGTTATCTCCGGAGAACCTGCAGCATTATAGTGAAGAGATGGACCTGAAGGAGAAGGAGGGTCATATGGTGTCCTTCATAGACATGGCAGGGCTTGTCCTGGAGCAGCTGGTCTTTGGGAAGGTCAGGAACTGGAACACACTGGGAACGGGTTACACTATGTAGGGCTCTCCCCAGAAATTCTGAGTAAGGAAGCACACTGGACCACCCCCAATGCCGCGATCCCCCCTGTGCTATGCATGGCGCCTTGTGCTCAGTTTCGATTTGTATCAGCTGGAGTTGTTTTCTTTTAAATTAGGGTGACGAGATTTCCCTAGTCTGAAACCAGGAAACTTTTGCATGCGACCATGCTCGTGCATGCAGAGTTCTTTTTTTTTTAGATAAGCGTGACACTGAGGTGCTCTTATTATTTCAAACTACATTTTGTTTGTAGTTGTGTTTTAAATAACATGCTATTTCTTTTAAATGTGGATTGTAGCCACCATAATCCATGCCACCTTCTTCTCCCGAGTCTTCAAATGTATATTTTCCCGTTTGTACTTTTTGCTCCACTGACACAGCGACTGAGTGAAAGAACACAGCACACTACATAGCCTGGAAAAAAAACAAGCTAAGAAAGAAAACCTGCAGCACCAGTGGTCAAGCCTTCTTTCTCTATTCATAATCAATTAGGCCCTGCTTATTTGGAACCAGCCTTTATTTGTCAAAAATATCCTCATGCAACCGGCCTTTCAATGGAACTCTGCTATATTTGGTGTTATATGAAAATATTGTAATTATTGTTGCATGGCAACTGAGAATTTAGGGTCCTCAGAAGTTGATGAAGGCAGCCGGTGTTCTGATTGAAGACATTAATCACAATACACAAGGTAGTGATCAACACGGTGTTTAGTATTCATATCTATGATCATTCCTATGCTGCAAGTGCAGACAAATCTGTGTCCCGATAGACCAGGGGTCTCCAACCTGTTCCACAAAGGGCCGGTGTGGCTGCAGGTTTTTGTTCCAACCAAACAGCAACACATCAGATGTCAATCAATTAATCAACTGATCTCAGTCTTCAGAGAGTTAATTGGTCAAACTGTGAACTCTTGGTTGGTTGGAACAAAAACCTACAGCCACACCGGCCCTTTGTGGAACAGGTTGGAGACCCCTGCGATAGACTTTTGTCAGGACACTCAACCCCAAATCAGGACTGTCCTGATAAAACCGGGACATCTGGTCATCCTATTTTAAATGCTTGAAGCATCGTGAGCTGATGGCGCTAGTGAGAGTTTGCTAGCACGGAAGCAAGGAAGTGCTGCGCCTCTATGCTATCACCTGATCCATGGTACTCATTGGTAATTGGTAATCCATAGTAATCATTGGCATGATTGGAAGCTGGAGCTGCCCATAGAACTTTAGACTTTATCTGAACCAGTAATTACATCTCATCAGCAATCAGAAATAACACATTTAACTCACTGGTGCCATCAATGTCTATAGATGTCAATCATGTTTTTTAATGGGAGGGGTGATGGGGCGGAGCTTGTTGGTGAAAATCAGGCTGTAATCAGAATTTTTTAAACTGACAAACAATATACAAATAAATAAGAGTAAATACATGCCTATACCTCACGATGAGCGATACAATAAATAGAGTCATACCGGCTCGGACGGCGCCCGGGACAACAAGGTCCGCGTTAGGGGTTGAGGAACCAGGACACCCTGATGTTAAATTGGCTACTGGAACAAGACATTCATGGAGCAGGGCAGAGAACATGGTACTGATGGAGTGTTACTACGGGAGTAACCCCAGTGAGAGAGGGTACATGCAGAGGATGTGGGAGAAATGGTTGCTTCGAAACCCCACATCCTCACTGACTAAGAAACAGCTCCTAGCTCAGTGTTCGAATATCCGCAATAAGAGGTTGCTATCACAGCTAGAGATCGATGAGGTACAGCGTTGTACCTCATCCACGGTACAAAGATGCTACGGCAAGGGGGAGCCAGGACGACAGGTCAGCTTGGGGGTGGTTTCACCACCACCCCCAAATATCGAGATTGGGTACCAAGCCCCAGAAAGACTAAACACAAGGGCAGCTGACCTGAGAAAGAGAATCATGAAATCCTGGGGGAACACAACTACCTGCTTGCCAAGGCTAAAGAACAAAGTACCAGACCAGTCTCTACTGGAGGACCTGAACACTGCACTGCAAACTGTCCCTACCACTACCATCACTGAGACCAATCAGCTGATGTATGCAGCAGCAACCGTAATCCTTGAGATGCTTGGCTACAAGATGAACAGCCAGAGCAGCCAGAAGGTTGCCCCATGGAGGAGAAGGCTAGAGGCAAAGATCATGGCAGCACGGAGAGAAGTCAGTGTTTTAACAGAACTAAGCAGAGGTGTGAATCTGAGGAAAGAACTGCCCAAGAAATACAACAAACTGTCCACAGCTGAGGCACTGGAGACTGCTAAGCAAAGGCTCACAGCACTAGCTACCCGCCTAAAGAGATACACAAGAGAGGTAGAGGCCAGGGGCCAGAGAATAAACCAGGTGTTCTCCACCAACCCAGCTAAGGTCTACTCTCAATGGCAGGGGGGCAAGGTGACAACAGACCCACCTAGGGCTGAAACTGAGCAATACTGGAAGAGCATCTGGGAGAAGGAGGCAACACATAACACCAATGCCCAATGGCTGACAGACTTACAGGCAGAGCACAGCCAACTCCCAGAACAAGACCCAGTAGTCATCACACTAGCAGACATCCAAACCAGAGTGTCCAAAATGAAGAGCTGGACAGCACCAGGGCCCGACATGATTCATACCTACTGGCTTAAGAAACTGACAGCACTCCATGAACGCCTAGCAGCACAGATGAACCAGCTGCTGATATCGGGAAACCACCCAGAGTGGCTAACCCAGGGCCGGACAGTCCTCATAATGAAGGACCCCCAGAAGGGAACAATACCATCTAACTACCGGCCTATAACCTGCCTCAGCACCACATGGAAGCTTCTATCAGGCATCATAGCAACTAAGATGAGTAGGCACATGGAGCAATACATGAGCAGAGCACAGAAAGGAATAGGCAACAACACCAGGGGAGCCAAACACCAGCTACTCAAAGCCAATTGCACAGGTGAACATCAGATGCGGCATTTACCAAGGAGATGCTCTGTCCCCCCTGCTGTTCTGCATAGGCCTAAACCCCCTCAGCCAGATCATCTCAAAGAGTGGCTTCGGATACCAGTTCCGAAGTGGAACATCCATCAACCACCTCCTCTACATGGATGACATCAAGCTGTATGCCAAGAATGAGCGTGACATTGATTCCCTAATTCACCTCACCCGGATCTACAGCAAAGACATTGGGATGTCATTCGGACTAGATAAATGTGGGCGGATGATATCTAGAAGAGGAAAGGTGATCACAACTGAAGGGGTTGACCTGCCTGAAGGGAACATCACAGATGTGCAGGAAAGTTACAAATACCTAGGGATCCCACAGACAAATGGTAATCATGAGGAGGCAGCTCGGAAGTCAGCCACAGCCAAATACCTACAGAGGGTAAGACAGGTCCTGAAAAGTCAGCTGAACGGCAAAAATAAGATCCAGGCCATTAACACCTATGCCCTGCCAGTAATCAGATACCCAGCTGGGATAATATCCTGGCCACTGGAAGAGATACAAGCCACTGATATCAAGACAAGGAAACTCCTTACCATGCATGGAGGGTTCCACCCCAAGTCCAGTGTCCTGAGGCTGTACACTAAGCGAAAGGAAGGGGGCCGAGGACTAGTAAGTGTCAGAACTACTGTCCAGGAGGAAACGGCAAACCTCCAGGAATACATCAAGAAAATGGCCCCCAATGACCAACTGCTAAGTGAATGCCTCAGGCAACAAAAGCCCAGTAAGGTTGAGGAACCAGAGGGGCTATCATGGAGGGACAAACCCTTGCATGGCGTGTACCATCGACAAATTGAGGAAGTGGCTGATATGGAAAAGACATACCAGTGGCTGGAAAAGGCTGGACTAAAGGACAGCACAGAGGCGCTACTCATGGCTGCACAAGAACAAGCCCTGAACACCAGAGCAATAGAGGCCGGGGTCTACCACATCAGACAGGACCCCAGGTGTAGGCTGTGTAGAGAAGCCCCTGAAACAGTCCAGCACATCACAGCAGGGTGTAAGATGCTGGCAGGCAAGGCATACATGGAGAGGCATAACCAGGTAGCGGGCATACTGTACAGGAACATCTGTAAAGAGTATGGACTGGAGGTCCCAGGGTCAAGATGGGAGAACCCCCCAAAGGTGACAGAAAACAAACAGGCCAAGATCCTGTGGGACTTCCAGATCCAGACTGACAAAATGGTGATGGCCAATCAGCCTGACATAGTGGTGGTGGATAAACATGAGAAGACAGTGGTGGTGATAGATGTAGCAGTCCCCAGTGATAGCAACATCAGAAAGAAAGAACATGAGAAGCTTGAGAAATACCAAGGGCTGAAAGAGGAGTTAGAGAAAATGTGGAGTGTGAAGGCAACGGTGGTACCAGTAGTGATCGGAGCATTAGGGGCAGTGACCCCCAAGCTGGGAGAATGGCTCCAGCAGATACCAGGAACAACATCAGAGATCTCTGTACAAAAGAGCGCATTGCTAGGAACAGCTAAGATCCTGCGCAGAACCCTCAGGCTCCCAGGCCTCTGGTAGAGGACCTGAGTCTGAAGGAGACACCGCCCACGTGGGGCGAGAGGAAATTTTTTTATTTTTTTTTTTTTTATATGTATATAGTTTTATATATATATATATATATATATATATATATATATATATATATATATATATATAGTTAGTTATATATATATATATATATATATATATATATATATATATATATATATATATATATATATATATATATATATATATATATATATATATATATATAGTTCTATGAGCAGCTAACAGGTTCAGTAGTTCGGGGGTGAAAGAGTGAATGGATAAAATGAGAGCGAAGATGGAGAAACAAAACAGTAACAGTTAGTGCAAGTCACTCAAAATCAAAGTTCTCGGTGGCAAACACGTCTGATCAGAACACCTCTACTCTATATTTATTTATCCTCCCTCCCTCCCTGTCTCCTCACCCACAGAAAATGGACTGTACTATCTCAGACCAACAGAAGATGGTGAATGAAGGTCAAAACCCTTTACCCATCTATACAGCCATCAACATGAAGGATGAAATAAAAGGCGCCGACTCAGAGGCTGGTAAATGTCCTGGTCCTATAAAAGCACAAATGTTTGAAAGGATTATATTTAGTGGTTTAAGGACATATTTACACAGTTTGACAGTTTGGTGTTGGATAAAATGATTAAACAATGCAACAGTTTTCACAGCTGAATAGGATGGTTTGGAAGAAACGGATATAAACCATATTATCCAGATCTTTTATCTATAAATCAGTTCTTATATCTGAGTGAAAAGTTCCTCTTTAGGTGATTCTGTCTGATTTAAAGTGTGATGAGATATTTGGACTAGAAATGACAAAATGTCAGTTGGATTTTTGTAGTGAATGCACTAATTTTACAATAAATATATTAAAACCAAACATTCAGCAACCACGTAAAGCATGTCCTGAGTGACGTTATTGATGCTGCTGTTTAAACCATGTGTATGTGTTTTGTCAGAGTGGTGTGAGTTCACTCCCTACGAGGTCGGCCTGACCAAGTACGGAGCCTTCGTCCCCACTGAACTCTTCGGCAGTCAATTCTTCCTGGGTCACCTGATCAAGCAACTTCCAGAAGTGCGCTTGGCTCCTCTGCTGGGTGAGAACAGGAAGCTAGCTTCTATGAGTCCCATGTTTGTAGGAGAATGCATAAATAAATTGTAGCATTAGTGATCAAAAAAAACAAAACAAAGAACAAAACATGATCGACCAATATAAAAAAAGAGAACAGAAGAAAAAACTAAATTCCAAAACATATGCAGAAATATTAATATATATGCAATTAACATGTTTATTCTACATTTTCAACTAAACTGTAAACACCTGTTCCATTTAATTACATTAAAAAATTTTGTCAGATTAATCGTGATGAAGGATTAATCTGTGTTAATTATAATATTCAACAGTGTTTTCTAATGTGTCCTCTGTATGTGTATGTGTGTGTGTGTGTGTGTGTGTGTAATCCTGTAGGTATATTCAGTAGTGTGTTTTCCGTCAGTGTGACGCAGCTGTGGAAGATGATCACAGGTTCGGAGCCTTCGTGGAGCCCCTGCCTGGGTTCAGAGGTGGACCAATTAGGTACTTGAACGCCCCACAACCTCGTTTGATGAATTTTTTTTGTTTACTTGTCAGTAACTGTAAGCAAACACTACTGGACCAATTTCCATGACATTTTCAGGAACTGTGTGAGGTGGTCCAGAATAGATCCATTAAATGTAGGTGAATGTAGGTCAAAGGTCACCAAAATGTGTCTTGACAATGATGAATTTCTTTTTCATTCCTGCATACTCAGTTTTGCATATAGCTTATTTTGATGTGCATTGACATCAAAACCTTCAAGGACAAATGTGAAGACTCTGGGTCAAAGGTCAAGATCACAATAAAGATTAAAATCTAATTTTTCATAAAACTTTTGAACTATTCATCTTACAGACTTCCAGTTAGCACCAAAATGCTGGTCTTTCAATTCTGCATCTTGTGTGTATAGATTTTGACCTGTTGACCCACAAGGTCGGGGGCCTCTTGATCGTTTAATCAATCAATCAAACAATCTTTATTCATATAGCACTTTTTATCCCGTGTACTGTATCACAAAGTGCTTTCGTACCTTAAAAAAAATAAAGAAATTAAATGGACTCAGGGCTCTAGAGTGTGACCAATTTGGTCAACCTAATTTATCAAAAGTGCAACTAAAAAATTTTAGGTTGCACTGGTGCGACCAGCGCTTGGGGGAAAAATGTCCCTTACTCTACAAGTCTCCGAGATGAGACTCACTATTTGCATACCTGTCCATGCAGATGGGCGTGGTTTAGTTTGTACGTAGTCGTGCACGAGAGCAGAGACTCGTGCACATTACCGAGTACCTTCTAATAACGTCTTAATTACGGGAGTTGTCAATACATACACTTGCATCTACTAATCACTGATTATCCGTTGGATGGTTTACTTAAACCAAAAACACGTCAGGACTTTCAGGACAGTGAGCAGTGACTAAATGTGAATATGTTCTAATAATGTTCTAATTATTTGGCAACACATACACTTGCATCGACTGTTTGCTAAAGGCTGTTCGTAACGGTTGTATGCTAACGGAAAGACATAAGATGTAAGTACATCTGAGGGGCATGTGATTGTAATGGATGATATTCTATAACATATGCAGTTGTTCAGATTTTCAGATACTGAGATGTTCAGTTTGGAGCCTTAAGCACTTGTCATTTAGATTTTTTCAAATATATCATGAGGTGTTTTAAGTTTACATTTCAGCTCAGTGAAGCATTTTTCAATCAGTTCTAATCTTTCTTGTAGAGCTGTGCTTCAAATAAAGAACTTTATGTTATCAAAATTATTGATTAATCATTTACAAATCAATATTGTCTGAATGGAAAACAATTAAAAAAGAAAAAAAAGTGAACATGTAAAACTGCGGTGTTAAATGCAATGTGGTTGAAAAATGTGGGTGCAAGAAGTTAGTCTAGACTCTAGAGCCCTGGGACTATAACGGAAAAACCAGTGGAGATACACACTTGATTACTATTCTTGACAGAAAGGAAACCTGGCATGAAGCTTCAAAATAACATCCCTTGACCTTAAGTGACCTTGAAAGATCAAACTCAAGGTCACATGATTTCAGATGGTCAGAACTCCGATCCAATCAGTTACTGTTGTTGACAAATAGGAAACTACATGTAGGCTCCAAAATGGCATAATCACTGTTGACCTTGAGTTAATTTTAAAGGTCAAACCCATTGTCTCACATTTTGAGAGGGACACGTCCACTTGTTGTGTCGATGTACGAAGTCCTGTGTGAGCTGTTGTCTGCTGGTTCCAGAGGCGGACAGTGAATCTTCAACTGTGGACACGTACCTGTTGAATCCCATCACCAGCGTCACCAACATGTTGACTGACTTCTTCAGGAGTCGTCCGGTCATTGCTGAAGTCTTCAACTATATGCGTGGTCTGGTCATGCACTGGAACTACAGCGGAAATCACAACTTTGTTTCTGAGAGAGGTAGGCCAAGCACGAACACTGGGGAAAAAAAACACAAATCTTAAAAAAGTGGATTTGTCTAATTTCTAGTCCAAATATTTAATCACAATTAAAATCAGACTGAATCACCTCAAGAGGAACTTTTCAGTCAGATATAAGAACTGATTTATAAACAATAGATCTGGAAAATTTTTTTTGCTTACTTCAAAATCTTTTTATTTTTTTTTGCTTCATTCACGATTTCTTTAAGTTTAAAAAATCTTCCAATGACTTATTGGTGTCTTGTCTTGTTTTCTGTCTTTCTTGTTTCCAGACACACATATCGATGCGTTCCCGAACAACCTGACGCCCAGGGACTCCACCCTTCACCTGGTCGACTCCGGTCACGCCATCAACATCGGTTGTATTCCCATTGTGCGACCGGAGAGAAACGTGGACATTATCATTGTCTTGAGTTTCTCATGGGAGCCACAAAACATCCTCAGGGTAAACCATGGATCAGCCTCTAACAGGCGGCTGTGGCTCAGTTGGTAGAGCGGGTCGTCCAATGATCGAAGGGTTGGTGGTTTGCGTCCCGCCTCTGGCTGTCCACATGTCGAAGTGTCCTTGGGCAAGACACTGAACCCTAAGTTGCTCCCAGTAGGGGCAGGCAGCGACGGGGTATTGGCAACAGCCGTCTACTGGTGTGTGAGTGTGTGTGTGTGTGTGTGTGTGTGTGAATGTAAGGAATTGTAAAGTGCTTTGTGTATAAAAGTCCATTTACAGGCCCCGCCCTTGGGAGTGGTCTGTCAACACTAACGTAACTGTCTGTCATCTCCGCAGGTGCTTCAGAAAACCGCTAAATACTGCGCAGACCGTAAGATCCCCTTTCCCAAAGCAGATTATGCGAGTCTGGAAAAGGAACCTGAGAAGGAGGTCTACGTCTTTGAGGATAAAGAGGATCCTAAAGCACCCATAGTCATCCATTTCCCACTTGTCAATATCACATACAAGGAATTCAAACAGCCTGGTAAGTAACAAATTAGTGTGTATGTGTTCAGAAGACAATAATGCACAGATGGTGGAAGAATTCATCCTAAAAGTTAAAAGTTATCACACAAATATACCATATATAGTGTATGTCTTCTTCAATCTGTGCATTTAAATCCAGTATAATAAACAAGTACTCAGAGAATGCCTAATCTCGTTCCCTATCTTGTACCAGTCTCATTTAATGGTTTGTATGGGTGTTTTGTGTTATTGGAAAATAGAAGAAAATATGTTAAAGCAAAGGAAGCAGAATTTTATTTGATGATTAGTTTATAAAAAGGGGGTGGAGCCTATAAGTTATACTTCTTCCCACTTTAAGTGCTGAAAAAAATGTATTGACTATGTTGAATGGTGCTCTGCCAAGGAAAGGTGGAGTTATGTTTTTGCCTGGAATAAAAATTGTTGCTTTGTGTTACTCTAACCCTGTGCCAAGTTTTACGCTTTTAAGGGAAAGTGCATAATTGATGAGTAAACGCACCACACTACACTATGTAAAAATTTAAGGGCAACAATGTCTTTCCACTATTTTATATATATATATATATATATATATATATATATATATATATATATGAATACAAATTTTAAAAATAATGCTGTTTTCCCTTTTTTTTTATTACAATTGAGAAGTTGTACTTTTTTACTTTTACTTCAGTAAAGGAGTTGAATCAGTATTTCTACTTTTACCAGAGTATTTTTTCACACAAGTAGCTGTACTTGTATTTGTGTACAAAATGCGAGTACTTTGACCACCTCTGGTTTTGGCTTCAGTTCATTCATTTCCATTTGGACCCACAGGTGTAAAGCGTGAAACTGAAGAGGAACTGAAAGGTGGACAGGTGGACGTGAAGACCAACGAGTCTCCGTACACCACAAAAAATCTGACCTACTCTGCAGAGGACTTTGACGCTTTGGTGAATTTGTCCCATTATAATGTGGTGAATAACAAAGACAGTGTCCTCAGCGTCATCAAACAGGTTCTGCAGAAGAAGAACGCTGGGGTCACCGAGTGCAAGACACAGTAACGCACTAAACATGACACAGAATACAATCTATAACAAACATAATTAACAGGGCTGGTTTTGTTTTTTCACATTAACCACTGGGTTGCTTTCATTTAATTACATTTCATTTGTTGCTGGGTTAGGGTGACATATTCGCTTAGTGCTAGCAGAATCCTCAACTAATGTATGCTTCACATTAATGTGGTATTCTAAACTGGAAGTGCTTCAGTGAAAAGAAAACTCAGTTAAAACACTTCATGTTGTGTTTCAGGGCGTTTTTTGGATTCAAATTTCCTATAAGACAAAAATACACTAATGAAGAGAAGAAAAATTTATAAAACGTATTAAAATTCACTAAAAAATAAACACAAAAAAGCAATGAAGTATTAAAAGCTCCCCTAAAATATAGGGGAAAAAACAATTAATATTGTTTAATAATATCCAAAACACATGCATACATATAAAAAAAAATTATATATATATATATATATATATATATATATATATATATATATATGCTGTTAATATTCAACACCTTCAGCAGTTTCAACAAAACAACTTTAAACTGCTTCAATTAATTAGTGTTAAAATGTTTAATCAGATTAATCATGTATTCATTTTGACAGTCCTAATAATAATAATATCATGGTGTGGTTTAGCTTTAAAGGCTTGTCAGATAAATTATATTATGATAGTGTCTCAATAAAATTTAATTAATTGATTGAAGATGGAAAGTCTGGTCCTTGTATGAATCTTTTATTTGAAAATAAGTTAGTTGATCTAGTTTGTTGTCATGTTTGTTGTTTAACGGTCTGATTTAGACCAGGTCTACGGGGCCATCAGGGAATTCGGGTTCTGGTTCTGATTTTATTTTCATTCTTCATGTTCTAATATTGATCAATAAAATCTTAAGTGTTTCAAATGTTTGGAATTATATTTTTATTTAATTTCTTACTTGAATTGATTAATACGGTGGGAAGTGATTTGAACAGTAATGTCAAATATGTTGGACGTTTCTGTCAGAAAACATTGACCTGATAATTATAATAATACAATCTGATTGAAACTTAAGTAGATGGAAACTTTCTAAGACACAGGCACTTCAGAACAGCCCCGAGAAGTTTAACTGCAGTACATAAGAAATCCAGGACATCGTAGTGACAAATGTTGTTGGTGTCAGGACCAGAAATTATTACACCAATATCGACCTTTATATGATACGACTGATGTAGTTGAACCTGTACGTTGAGAGACACTGACGGCGCCAATTTCAAAGTGTGAAGGAAGTGCTTTTACTTTGAAAGAGCAAAAGTTTCATTCATTTGACATGAACAGCTGCACAGTGACAGGTTTGATTAACATTAATGCAAATAAACACCAAAAGGCCAATTAACATTATGAAACAGACACATAATAAACATTAACATAAATGCCCCCCCGCCCAAACCCTGCACATAAAACAGAACATGTTCCAGGAACAACAAACCCTTCCCTTCACAAACATTGTACCTGTTTTGCCCTATCTCTCATCATTGCTAAAACATATTTTTGTGTGACCTTAACCTTTGACCTGCATTCAACAAAATTCAATGGATCTATTTTAGACCACCTCACATCTTTCCTGAAAACTCCATGGACCGGTACCATGGTACCCAGTTCTAGATTTTTATCCAGCTGATTAAATTTTGGTGAATGTAGGTGAAAGTTCCCAAAAATGTTTTTTTCACAATGATCAGAGGGTTGATTGATCAAATCAATAATTTCCTTTTCACTCCTGTAGATTCAGTTTTATATATATATATATATATATATATATATATATATATATATATATATATATAGTTTATTTTTGCTCTCACTGTTCATGTGCACTGACGTCAGAACCCTGAAAGACACATTTACTTTAGTTACTTTAGTTACTATTACAGATAGGAATGGACTTCAAAATGGCGTCATGAACTTTGACCTTGAAAGGTCAAATGTATAGCTTCATGTTTTGAGAGGAAAATGTCCATTAAGAGGTAAGATGCTTCTGTGGGGAAGGGTTTGTAGTGTCTGGGAATACTTGGTAGTTTTGTTTTAAAAAAATAATAATTTGGCATCTGGTAAATGAACAATAAAAATATTTTACCAGGGGGAACAAACCAAGTCTATTTTCTTTGTCTGGTCTGAGTGGAGCTTCTGAAATCCTCTGACCAGTCAGTGGACGACATTTATTCAGTCATTTTACAGTGCATAAATGATGTAGCAGCAGGCGTCGGGTCCATTTCAGCTGCATTATTTCACTGACTGCAATGAAATAAAGAACCATCTTGACCGCAGGGAAAAATACAGCATTCAAACATATTATCAACCCAGAACATCAGAGGAAACAGAGTTGCGGGACTTCCATTGATTGCAAACGTAAAAAAAAATAATTAAATGGTTAAACTAGGTTAACCACGTTGTCCAGGTTTTCCCAGACACACGGCTCTAAAACCGGACTACCCGGATGTCTGTCACTTGTCCGCACTTTTTTTGGGATGAAATGTAAAAAGTGCAGATGCGTGACAGATGTCGGACAGTCCAGTTTTAGAGCTGTGTGTCTGGGAAAAAAGACGATATGGTTACCCTATTTAAACAAATATAGACTGACTTTAAGGTTCTGGAGGGTGAGACCAATAGTTCCAAACAAATCAGAACTGACACTGATATACAGTAAAATCATAGAAAAAATTCCACACTTTGTTTTGTTCAGTTTAATGTCTGATCCAACTAAAGCTAGCTAATGGCTAAACTGGGAGTGAAATAACCGTTATTCATCTGGAAGGTGGGAATTCTTGTTAATTTTAAAGGCTAATGCTAACCACTAGCTAATGACTCACCAGTTTCAGTCTGGATAACGTTATGGACGAGGTTAAAGTGGGACCGAAATAATTTGGAATTTGGGGATTGTTGTTACATTTAAATGCTAACTGCTAGCTAACTCAGTACTGTACAGGCAGAGGTTTTATCCTACGTTAGCCCCCACAGTGGTTCTGGTAACTGCTTGTCCATCCAGTGAGTGAAGGTGTAGGGGTCAAATGTCACCCCATTAGCTAAAGTCAACTTTTTAAAAGAACATTTGCACTTTACAACAAAAATGAGTGGCAAAAACACTTCGTTAAAACATGTTAATCCACGTTGACATGTTTTGTCTCCAGTTAAGACCCGCACCCCAAAAATACGTCACTTTGTTTCCAAACTGAGAAAGGGTCTATACAGTAGTGACACGACAGTGGGAAATAAACGTGTCCATCCTTTCTTCTTTCTCTCCCTCCTTCCTGAAAATATACTTTTGTTTATTTGTATTTTTATCTTCCAGTACCACACTGGTGCGTTTGTTTGGAACTATTGAGCCTCACCTGAACATGTAGCGGTGACATCAAAGTGTGTCACAACTCTCCTTCTCTATAACTCTGGTTCTTCTACTCCTCCTCCTCCTCCTCTTCTTCCTCCTCTTCATCATCATCATCCTCATCATGGCAGTGGGTGATCTCCTGTGGAGCCTGAGGGAAGAACAGCGGTGGGCGGATCTCGCTGATGGACCGGGTCAGCTGGTGCCGTTGTTTTGCCGTTTCCATGTCGCTGAGGTCCAGGTCGTGACGGTTCCGTGTGGCCAACGGAGACTCTGCGTCCAGGATACCCACGTGGGCGTGCTCCACCGTGGACTCATGAGGCATCTGGGTCAACAGACAAGGCCGCAGTTATCAGGTTATTTATGTTTTAATAGAAAAGCTCAGGTTCAAATGACTTTTGAAGGAGCAGAAAAAAGTCAGACACGCGACAGGACAGATATTTTATTTATCAGTTCATTTAACCCAGGGGTGTCAAACTGTGGTCCTCGAGGGCCGGTGTCCTGCATGTTTTAGATGTTTCCCTCTTCCATTACACCTGGAGGCCATTGCATCATTATCAGTCTGATGAGGAGCTGATTATTAACTCTTTAAGTGTCAGCGCTGATGTGTTCTGAATGGATGATTTTGTTTAAATATTCAGAAAAATTCAAAAGTTTTACTTTATTTTGTGCATGGAAAAGGTGCCAAAAAGCAAGAGGTGGTTTTTTTTTATTATTATTATTTTATTTCATCTTTTTTTTTTTTAAAATTGCTGTGACCAAATGTTAATACTAGTTTTCTTCTTTAGTAATTTTGTAAATATTTATTAGTTTTTGTTCATTTTGTTTATTTTTCTACATTTTGGTTCTTTTAATTTTTTTTATTTTTCTTTGATTTTCTGCTATTTGTGTCTTTACTTTGCTCATGTTACCAATAATTTTGTTAGTTCTCAGGAGTTAAAGGGTTAAACTGAATCACATGGAAGAGGGAAATATCTAAAACATGCAGGACACCGGCCCTCGAGGACTGGAGTTTGACACCTGTGATTTAACCCATAATGACCTTTTGTGTCTGTTCCCAAATTAATTTTTCTCTCTGTGTAACATTTAAGTGATGTATCACCAGGTCCAGGTCCAGGTCTGGGTTCAGGGTCAGGACCTACCAGAACGTGCGCGGCCCTGAACAGGTAGCTGAAGGGGTAGTAGATGAGGTTGATGAAGGAGGCGGCGTACAGGTCGGCGTAGCGCATCACCTGGGAGGCGAAGAGCGTCTGCCTGGAGCCGCTGCGGAACAGACTTCCCATCATGCCGTAGCACATGTCCATGTCATGGGTGACTTTCTGTTCAGAGGTGGAAGGAGACAAACACCTGTCAATCATGTTCATCATTAGGGCGGGTGGTTATCAAATACCGCACCCTGATTGGACGTCATATGCACATGTGACTGAAAGAGATTAACCCTTTGACCCCTGACCTTTCTGAGGTGAATGTTCTGAATGTAGGATTTATGATACGTATGTATATATATTTGTATGTGTTACTTTGACTTGTATTTGTTGTAGTTTGTCTGTATTTGTGTTGGTGGAGGCCAGTGTTTGTGTCCTGAGGCCGTACCTTGATCCGTCTCTGCAGGGAGCTGATGTCTGGCCTCTCGTTGCTGCTGCTGTCCAAATGCCTGCAGACACAACATGTCATTCAGATCCAAGAGGCTGAATGAAACCATCACAAACCAAACCAACACCTCTGCCGCACACTTTTGTCTTTTCTGCATCAGAGGAAGAAGATGATGATGATGATGATGATAGTAGCAAAAGCCTGTGTTTAAGATGAACTCACTTGTAAAGTTCTGCCAGGAAATACTCCAACGACTGCAGTTCTTCAAATATGGCTGAAAAACAAAAGGCAACATTAGTATTAATTAACTTCACTTCTTAATAATAAATTATTTGAAACTCTGTTTTTATTTATTGCTGATATAATTTAGACTTTTTCTGTGGAGTGATGACTGTGATCATCTGTTCAGGTCAAACCCACGCTCATGTTGTCATCGTGAACTCTTCTGAGAAAAAGCTTTTGGAGACGTTCACAGACTGTGTGTGTGTGCACGCTTGTATTCCTATCTTTATGGGGACATTGGTATGTTTACCCAGTCACGACATTGGTTTGGTTTATTTATAGATATAGCAGGACAAGGTATCCAAGGGATAACATCTAAACCAACATGGGGACCTCTGACAAGATGGGGACCAAAATTCAGGTCCCCACGAAGGTTAAATATAAATAAAGGTCCCCACTAGTAAAATATGAATGATGTGGCCCATAAATACTATACTACAAATTTTAACTTATTTTTTTTCTGGAAGTCCCCACAAAGTATGAGGGAAACCGGTGTCAAGCGAAACATGTTTTTCAAGGTTTTAAGATTATTATCATTTATTTTATTTATTTAAATTTATTTATTTTGTTTTGAAATTATTTTTTATTCATTCATTCATTTTTATTTATTTATTTAATTTAGTTTTCTAAGTTTTATTACTATTATTGTTATTTCATTTTATTAAAGTCTTTACACTCACTACCCAATGGCTACTTGATTACAAACTTGGTCTTCATGAGACACATAAACGACTGTGTGTGTGTGTGTGTGTGTCTGTCCATCTCACCACTCTTGTCTGTCCACACATGTAACTCTTGGGCCAGTTCAGGTATCACCAAGAACGTCCTCCAGCCCTGACGCTTCTTAGATTTGAGGATATCACCGAAAATATGATCTCCGATGTAGACGATGTCCTTCCCTTTAGCCCCGAGCAAGTCACAGACGATATCAGAGGAACCTGAGAACACAGATACCAGATGGTCCATAAAGGTGAAAGGTCATCCATATGCTCATGGTAAAGCAGCGTACATGCCACGTTTATATTTATATAAACACACAGAGACACATTAGAACTCGGACGTTTTCATCTGGTCCATTTTAGTCACACAGATGAATCAATATTTCCCATCTGTCAACAATAGTAACTGAGTAGGTGGTTATGACCATTTAAAAATAATGTGACCTAGATTTGAACCTTTCAAGGTCACTGAAGGTCAGAGGTCATTACACCATTTTGAAGCCCATGTCAGGTTTCTCATCTGTCAATAATAGTAACTAAGTCTCTATCTCCACTGTTTGTCCTTTATAGTCCATTTTTAGGTATTGATCCAGTGACCTCTGACCTCTTGGGTCAATAGTAGGTCAAAACCTGTACACACAAGCTGCAGGATTAAAAGACCAGCATTTTATTGCTCATAGGAAGTTTCTAAAATGAAAAGTTAAAAAGTTATAATCAAAATTTAATTTGGACGTTTATCGTGACCTTTGACCTTGAGTCTTCAAATTTGTCCTTCAAGGTTGGGACATCAATGCGCATCAACAGTGAGAGCAAAAAGAACCCATATGCAAACCTGAGTATACAGAAATGAAAAGGAAAGTCCCCATCTCTAATCATAGAGAAAACACATTTTTGGTGACTTTGACCTTTGACCTATGCTCCATTTAGGTTTGAAATAACATCCCCAGATTTACCTCCTGAGTAAACGATACCATGCTGCAGAGGTCCAGTGTACGTCCCAATCTTCAACCGGCCAGTGGTCTGAAAGGAAGCACATGATCAGACATTAACCACGCCCACTCCATATACGTGATAAATTAATTTATATTATGAATAAATACTATATACTATACTATACTATACTATATTGCTATAAGATGAATTCAGGTTATTGGGGAAGTGAAGAAGGGGTAGGATTAAATAAGCTTATGCTTCATCCAACTCCTTTTCGGACATGTTATTGTTATTATTTTTATTGTTGTATTGATTATTGTTGCACTTTGCACATGTTCGAAATAAATCATTCAAATCAAATCAAATAAATCTTTTCAACTCACAGTGTCGACCTGTCGCAGAACCGTTCCCTCCCCAAAGAACATGGGTTTACGAGCATCAACCAGGATCAGGTCAAAGTAGGACTTCCAAGGCCTGTGGGGGGTACCAGGCTGAAGGATTATATAAACACAATATATAAGACTAGACCTGAAACATTATCCTTGTCAGTTGAATCTTATCACATGAAATTCAGACAAAAATATAATTAGAAACAGAGAGTCCAGCACTAACCCATTGCCTTAAACCCTAACCCTCGCCTTGTCCACTGAAGTGGCTCAGATATCCCCTTCCTCTTTGAATCCTTGAATTAAATCTAGTGTGGAAGGTAATTCTGACAGTTCTGTTCAATAATTCCTAAATAATCAATAATTACTAAATAATCAATAATGTGATCCAATCCAGGTGTGTTTTCTGTCGACTAAGTCACTTCTCATCCTTTACCTACAGCGTGGACACATGATACATTCATTATTATTCATATTATTATTATTATTATATCCTGACTGAGCTGGAACACAGATATTAATCAGTCACTACACTCTTAGTTATTAATACTAGTTAGTTAATGACTGAAGTTAATTATTACCTTTGGCCCATGAGGAAAGTCAAACAGATAGGTCATAATTTTCTGTAAAATAACAAGAAAATAGATAGAATTGTTCATTTCAACGTCTTTCTGTCATAAAAGTAGAATCAAAGGTTTTATTTTACGTCATTTAAAGAAACATTTGTGATGATTTTCTCACCTCTGTGTATTTGTAATCACTGTTCGTGGCCAGAAATACTTTCGCAACTTCCTTCATACGACTGAGGAGAAGAGGAAGTTTGGGCTGAAACCACCAAAATAAAAAAAAGAATGTTTTTGTTTGTCCAACAAATTAAACAAGGAAGTCAGACACAGCAGCCCTGTGATGGAGCCAAAGGTGTTGACTCATCTGATGTCTGAAGGTTAGGGGTCAAAGGTTAGGGATATAGGTGTTGATTCATCTGATGTCTGAAGGTTAGGGGTCAAAGGTTAGGGATATAGGTGTTGACTCATCTGATGTCTGAAGGTTAGGGGTCAAAGGTTAGGGATATAGGTGTTGACTCATCTGATGTCTGAAGGTTAGGGGTCAAAGGTTAGGGATATAGGTGTTGACTCATCTGATGTCTGAAGGTTAGGGGTCAGGGGTTAGGGGTAGCTGTACGTTTACTTACTTCTTTGACAACGTATTTCTCCAGATTTTCAACTGTCTTTTCTTTCAATGAACCCTGTTAAAAAAAAAAACACAAAGAAAACCCATGACATGGTGGTGGTCTTAGAGCAGACCCCAGTTCTGGTCCCAGTGGTAAAACCAGTACCTTAAAATGCACCCAGTCCACAGCGTCACGAACGTCCTGGAACATGCTCTTATAGGACATGAAGAGGTCTCCGTCTTTGAAACCGGCCTCACAGCTGCACACACACACACACACACACACACACACACACACACACACACACACACACACACACACACACACGTTTAAATGTCTCATGAGGACCAGGTTTTTAATCAAGTTGCAATTGAGTAGTGAGTGTAAACACGTATTTTTTTATTTAAAAAATAATAGTAATTAAAGAAAAAATTAAATTGCATAAAAAAAAATATAATTTCAAAATAAAATTAATTAAAATACATAAAGAAAATAAATAATAATATATATTTTTTTTTTTTAATTTAAAATACATACACACACATGTATATATATATATATATATATATATATATATATATATATATATATATATATATATATATATATATATATATATATATATATATATATATATATATATACACATACACACACACACATCTTCACTTTACACCAAAAGGGAATATATCTGAACTTATTGTGTTTGTCCAAGCTTGGTGACGCATTAGCCTAGTACTAGAATTAGAATTAGCCTAGTGCTAGCTTTAGCCTAGTGTTAGAATTAGTCTAGTGTTAGCATAGCCTAATGCTAGCAGCATCCTTGACTAACGTATATTTGACATTAATGTAGTATTTTAATCTGAAAGTGCTTCAGTGGAAACAAAACTCAGTTAAAACACATTATGCAACTGTTCTGTCTGTTTTTTCTTTCTCAAATTTCCCACAAAATCCACAAAAATCCACTAAGAAACAAAAAAATAGCACAGAGCAAAAAAAATATACAAAAACGTACTGAAATTCAGTAAAATTCACAAAAACGAAAAATGAAACCAAACAGCAGCAAAATATCCAAAACATTTTTCTAAACTCTTCTAAAATGCAGGAAAGAAATCAGCAAAAAAATGTGATAAAATATCCAAAACATATGTTTATTCAACACCTACAACAGTTTCAACAAAACTGCATTAAAAGTTTTAATCATATTAATTATGATGATGGATTAATAATTAATATTAATTAGTCTGTGTTCATTGTCACAGCTGTAACATTTACATCCTTACAGTGTGAGTGTGTGTGTGTGTGAGAGTGTGTGTGTGTGTGTGTGTGTGTGTGTGTGTGTGTGTGTGTGTGTGTGTGTGTGTGTGTGTGTGTGTGTGTGTGTGTGTGTGTGTGCGTTAGTGTTAGTGTGTGTTACCTGGTGTATCTGGAGCAGTTACTGAAAAAATCAACCAGACAAGCAAACAGGTAGGTTTCTGAAGAAAAACAAAATCAGTACAATGAGCATGAAAACAAACACACTCTTTAGAACATGTTAAAAACATTTACAAATGAACTATTATTCAAAAACTATAAAGCACACGATGATTTCAACTTGTTTGTTTTTTTTGTTTTTTTTCCTTGTTTAAAAGATGTGGATCAGTTTTATTAGAAAAATAGGATATGATTTACATGAAACAAAATTAAATATGTTTTCTCTTCTATTAAGTATTTAGTAGCGATTAAATTTATTTGCTTGTTTTTCTTGTGGAAATATTATATTACATGTAAATGTTTCAGGCAATAATACTTTAATATGTTTTGTTTGTCATTTACATAAATTAAATACTGAATAAACTAGTACTACTATTACTGCTACACTTAGAAACTCTAAATACCAAAAACATGGAGGAAATTTCACACAATTAGACGTCAGAACAAAACTTTATTACTAGGAAATTAGGCGGAAAAACGATTATGTAAAAATTCTAATCATTATTACTATTATTATTATTATCATTATTATTATTTCTTTAATCGGTGTGTTTTTCTTTGTGGTTCTCACCTGGAAGGTTGAACAGTGTGTTGAGGATGTAGAAACGCTCAGTGTCTCCACGTTGGATGAACTTGTTGGGGTACATCTCCCTAATGTCAGGACTGTGTGGAGGACAAGGATCAATGACGACTCATCAATAATCACCAATATTCACTGAGGATACGCAATAACTATCGGCACTGATAACACTGCTCTACAACTGAGTAGAAAATATCTGTTTCAGATATTAAATCTGCTAAATCTTACATATTTTAATGAGATGAATCAGAAAAAAGGGAGAGAGTCACAACAAAAGGCGAAAAAATGTAAGAAGAAAAAAAAATGAAAAAAATATGAAAAGAAAAAAACAGAGAAAAAGAAAATAAAAAAGGACAGAGAAAAAAAATACAAAAAGAAAAAAAGGGGAAAAACAGAAGGTTATGTTTATTAGTTTAACTGTCACTATTTATATTTCCTGATTGTTATTAAAGAAGATTTTCTGACATTTATTTTAATTTGACAGGGAAAAAAAGTATTGACTCCAAATATCGGCTTAGAAATATCAACAGGTTGTATTGGAAATGAAGATAGTATCAAAACCAAAAAAAACACATCAGTCGATCATTATTACATTATTTTTATTAGATAAACCTGTTAGCATTTGGCTAACAGCTTTATTTGAATGGACCTGTTAGCACTAGGCTAACAAGTCTATTTGAATGGACCTGTTAGCACTATGCTAACAGCTCTATTTGAATGGACCTGTTAGCATTAGGCTAACAAGTCTATTTGAATGGCCCTGTTAGCACTAGCCTTAACCTGTAGAATGGACCTGATAGAAGGTTATGGATGTAAAAACTCACCCCCGTAAGAAGTTGAACCCGTGCACACAGACCAGGATGTTTCCGTAGGCGTCCACCTTCAGCAGGTTTCCATGTGTTGTGTCGAACACCAAACCTCTGTGAGAAAAAGCAAATGGATGGAGTTGAACTGTTCTGGTCGAGTTAAAGGAAACAAAGTTACCACACTTTCATAAACTCCACTTGGAAAAAATGGCCGATCAAATATTGACCTGTTACCGGGTTCTGGAGGCGGGGTCAATAGTTCCAAACATTGAGTATGGTGGTGTAGGAACACATTCATTTCCATTTCTGCTGATCTATCAACTCCAGCTCTACGGTTCAGTTACAGTTCCTTTAAAAACACTGACCTGGTCGGGAAGGACGGGTCATAAACGAAGTTGAGCAGTTCCTGTGGATATCCGATGGACACCAGACGTTCCACCGTCAGGTCGAAGCCCAGACACTCATACTCAGGAGATTTATAGACTGGAACCACAGACACACAAGAGACACAGTCAATACACACAGGATTCACGCTGACAACCCATCTGTCGCCTTTACATTCACGCTCACATTACACAAACCAGTGGTCGTTGTTAAAATCGTCTTCTGCTATTTGGAAATACTTTGTACAAATACCTGAGCCTCCACTCTACATCCTTCTCAACCTAATAATAGTTGTCCTGACTGAAGGGTCGGTGGTTCACATCCCAGCTCTGGTTGTCCCCATGTCAAAGTGTCCTTGGGCAAGACACTGAACCCTAAATGTCTCCCAGTAGGTGTGGCAGCAGCTGCTGCATGAATGTGAATGTAAAGTGTTCTCAGCACCATGAGTTCAGTCCATTGACTGTATAGAACATTATAGCATTAGTAGAATTATTTACTCCCTGTTCATCATTCCTTGATACCCCAACAGGCCTCAGGAATCCAACTATAACTATCAGCCTCGCAGATGTGCGATCTGTGGCTTTTTGTTGGAATTAGGCTGTTTGCCCGAGTTACCAAATTTCAACAAAGAAAAACGACATTACACACGTCTGTGTTGTTTTTTTAAACTTAGTAAATATCAGTAAACTGTTGTGCATTGGAAGATGGAAAAGCGATTAGTATATTTACATGTCAGTATATTTACATGTCAGTATATTTACATGTCAGTATATTTACATGTCAGTATATTTACATGTCAGTATATTTACATGTCAGTATATTTACATGTCAGTATATTTACATGTCAGTATATTTACATGTCAGTATATTTACATGTCAGTATAGTCAGTATATTTACATGCACATCTAAGTCAAACTATTGTCAATAGTTGAGCTAAAGAGTTTTGAGCTGGAGTTTCTGAGAAATCCCAGTGAAGTACATTCAACTCCCAGACACTGGGTGGCGCTAAATGCCCTTTCATGTTGCTATTCTGTCGATTGGCATCATAGAACAATTAGTAAACAAACAGCAGATTTGATGCAGACGTAGTAGAGAACATACGGACACCACTGATGCAGCAGCTCAGTATATTGTTCACTCTGATTCATTACATATAACGTTCATGTTGTCATGTCATGTGTCTTGACACTTCTGGAAGGGGGCGTGTCCAGGCCAGTCTATAGTCGTGCTAACTGTGGTGGAGATGCTTGATTAAAATCACATTATCTGGCACCAATAGTCCAATTTCCCAAACTGCAGTTCAGTCCAATTACAGTCAGACTAAGGTGTATACATGGCTTTTAACCTTTGACATTAGCTGAACATGTACTGGTTCTTCCTGTTCACATCATACAGGTGATTCCACTACATATCCATCTACCTGGATGAGGAGTTGTGTGGTTGGAACTAATACACGGCAGGACTTCTAGTCTTTGGAGCTGGTATTACCCAACTCTGACTGAACTGAGGCAATAATTCCAGTTTCTCTAAATGCATGTAAACGTACTGACTCTCTAAGATCTAAGTAAAAAATTTTACTGAACATTTATAGAAAATAAAACCAGCACAGAAACATCGCTGCTGTTCTCCACTGGTCTCATCAGGGAGATAAATGTGGGTCAAACAAACTGTAGTCCAGGAATATCTGTAAGAGGAGGCAGCAGATACAGTTACAGTGTGTGTGTGTGTGTGTGTGTGGGGGGGGGGGGGGGGGGGGGGGACAAAAGTGAAGACTAAACTAACAAAACCATACGTAACATTAAGAAAATAAACTACAAACTGAATAAAAATTGAAGGTAAAATAATCAAACAGACCCCTCACCTGCCAGAGTATAATCCATATCAAAGCCAAAGCATTTGATCTTCTCCATGGCCAAACTTCTGTTCACAAACACTCTGCAAAAAGAACACAGGATCAGTTCAGGGGGTCTGGTGGGAGCCTCATTTCTGCACGGGAACGTCCACGTCATCTGGACTGAAGTAAGAACGACATCAGTTATTTTAGCTCATTATTGCAGAATATAAAGATGTAGTCATGTGGTCTGAAGAGTCCAGAATGACCCTGTACTAGAGTCAACAATGACAGGCAACTCACAATGGCAGCAGTAATCCCCCCTTGGAGCCCCACCCCCTCTGCCTTCAAAATGCTTTTGTGACCTTTGACCTTCAATAACCTTAAAAAGGTCAAACTCAAGGTCACGTGATTTTAAAAAGTCGTAGTCCCCAAAAAGAGTGGTGATAAGTCCTCAGTTACTGTTGTTGACAGTGAGGAAACTACATGTAGGATCCAAAATGGCATAATGACCTTTGACCTTCAAAAGGTCAAACCCATATGCCACTTTTCCACTAGTATTGGTTCAGCCCAACTCTGCTCTGTTAATAATAATGGATGGGTTTTCTATGGTGCTTTTTTGGCCACTCAAAGTGCTTTACATTAATGACCCATTATTCATCCACTCTCACATGTTCCCTCTTGTGGTGGTAAACTACATACATAGCCACAACTGCCCTGGGGCAGACTGACAGAAGCGTGGCAGCCATTTTGCACCTACGGCCCCTCTGACCACCTCCAAACATTCATACACCAGTGGAAGTGGCACAGAGGGTGAAGTGTCTTGCCCAAGGACACAACAGACCAGCAGAGCAGGATTCAAACCAACAACCCTTTGGTTATTAGATGACCTGCTCTAGCAACTGAGCCATGGACCTCAGAGATGGACTTCACAGACCCCGGAGACCACATTGAATCACAGAGGTGGACTTCACAGTACCTAGAGACCACTTTGGACCTCAGAGGTGGACCTTTCAGACCCTGAAGACCACACTGGACCTCAGATTGTGGACTCGCTGTCCCACCTGGAACTGGTCCTGACATGTGTGTGGAAATGACCAAAAATACTCACTTCTCCAATACAGGTTCAAAAATGAATGAAGATTAGGGTCACAGGAATTATTTATTGGTAAGAGGATTCATTGACTAATAAGAAAAGTGTCAAAATATTTATTGAAAATGAAAAAATTGAAGAAAAAAAATAATTCCACATTTTTAAATCACGATGGATTTGATTTCACATTTGGAAAAAAGCCAATAAATGGTGAAATATGGAAGGAAAGGAAGGACACCCAGACCTGATGAAAGGATCACATGACTCCTTTAGCCCCTCCCACACTGAACTGTTGTCTCCAGATTGACAGATGATGAGGATACGATACGAACAGATGAGGAGGTCGAAGGAAATTAAAGAAGGAAGTGGAATGAAGCGACACAAGCTGACGATGACGTGGCCCGTGGGTTCCACCGTCTCCAGGTTAGAGACAGAACGGACGCACGTCTCAGGCGGTTCGACGGACAATCAGGTCACAGCACGGACACGACAACAGGAGTCATTGGATCAGTCCACACCAGAGCCATAGAGAGAGAGAGTTGCGACACATTTTGATGTGACCTCTACGGTGGTCAGGTGGTTCATGTAAGCTTCAATAGTTCCAAACATTGTCCCGTTCTTCTCTAACAGAAACTAATGATGCCAGGCACAACACAGGGTGTGTCCCTCGCAAATGTTTTAGCTCTTAATGGACATTTCTTTCTCAAAACGTGAGACTATGTGTTTGACCTTTCAAGTTTCCTATCTGTCAATAATATTAACTGAGGACTTATCGCCACTATTTTTGAAGTTCTGACCATTTAAAATCACGTGACCTTGAGTTTGACCTTTTAAGGTCAATCAAGGTCAGAGGTCACAAATCCATTTTGAAGCCCATGCCAGCTTTACCATCTGTCAATTGAGTCTCTATCTCCACTCATTTTTCCTGTTAGAGTCCATTTGACTTTTTTAGGTATTGACTCAGTGACCCCTGACCTCTTTGGTCAATAACAGGTCAAAATCTTTACAAAAGATGCAGAATTGAAAGATCAGCATTTTGATGCTCATAGGAAGTCTAAAATGAATAGTTCAAATTTGATTTGAACCTTTGTTATGACCTTTGTCCTTCAAGGTTCTGATGTCAAAACACATCAACAGTGAGAGTAAAAAAAATAAAATAAAATAAAATAAAAAACAGTGAGAGTAAAAATAAGTAAAAAGTAAAACTAAGTAAACAGGAATGAAAAGGAAATGTATAATTTGAAATATGACAATAGCTGAGTTTCCATTTCTCTTGGAAATTCATAAAATGTAAGTAGCGCTATAAAAAAAAAAAACTGGTAATGGAAACACCTGAATTAAAAAAAAAAACTCAAATATTGACAAAAGTTTTTGACGCTTTCATGAGGTGATTTTTCAGACGTTTCGATATTCTAATATATCACAATTATACATCACAGGTCGTGACATACTTGGTCACATGATCACTTCTCTCAGAGTGAAAATGGTGTGATACACGTGGACAGAGGAGGAGACGGAGACTTTTCCAGAAATAATTCAGGAGAAAAACCCAACTGCCATTTCAGAGACAGAAAACAGCAGAGAAATGAGACATGGAAAAGTCCAAAAAAACTCACAGGATGATATTTCACAAGAGTTACAACGTTCCTGCCTCGAACAACCGTCAATGGAAACAAATATACTTTGTCCAAATTTTAGGAATATCACTATTGTTGGGTGAAAAACTGTAAATGGAAACGCAGCTAATATGTTATTAATGTAGACCTAGAGTTGATAGATCTGTACAAATAGAAATGAATGTGTTCCAACGCCACCATTGTCAATATTTGGAACTATTGGCCCCGCCTCCAGAACCTGGAAGGAGGTCCATATTTCATCCACCATATTTTACAACCAAAGTATGTGTTATTGTAGTAACTCTGTTTTCTCTACCACTCTGGTCGAGCCTTTAAATCCACAATAAAAGAAGGTCATACCTCATTGCAGGGTGTGTTTGAGCCAGATCCCTTTGGAAGCTTTGCAATAGAAAATACATGGAACGTTACCAGGGGGATGAGGTTCTGAGTGGAACCTCTACTCCAGGGGTCTCAAACATGTGGCCCGGGGGCCAAATGCGGCCCACCAAAAGGTTCCAATCCAGTCCTGGGATGAATTTTCAAAGTGTAAAAATTCCACAGTTAAGGCAGTGGAAGTGATGTTAGTTCAGGTTCCACTTACAGAACAATATATGATCTACAGGTTCTATTTTAAAGACTCATCACATGCAAACTGGGATATCTCAAGTATTTCTTTGTTGTAATTTTGCTGATTATTATTTATAGTTTAATAATGACAACTTAAAATGTTTGTCTTTGTTTTACCTCAAAAAAAATAACATGAAATTACAAAAGTATTTACATTTGAAAACTGGAATGTAACAAAAAATGCGAACGACCTGAAATGTCTAAAGAAAATTAAGCACAGTTTGAACCTGTTACTAAATGTTTAGTGTCTTTGTAGATCTGATCCATAGTTCACTTGTAGAAATGACAAGTTGAGGCTAAATATTGTTAAAGCAGCTTTTATTTTTCATAAGAAATGTTTGTTTTTTCAGGTTATTCACATCTGTTTTGTTTGATTAGTTTAGAAAAGTAAGTATTTTCTGTATTTAATGTTTTGGGAAGGTTTTTTTGCACTAAAACAAAGACAAAAAAATGTAGATGTTATTATTCACAGGCTATTATATTATTATTTTACTGCAGATCAAATAGGACTGAATGTGCCCCCTGAAGGAAAATAAGTTTGAGACCCCTGCTCTAATGTTTTATGTTAAGAGTGGATCTATAAGAAAAAAAAAGAGGATCTACTGTATCTGACACAAACATCTAGACTGACTGAAACTGTACGTCCTCATATTCACACAAACTAGTGAAAAAATTAATTATTTTAAATCAGACTTTCAGGGAATGCTTCCATGTTGGGAAGATCAGTTTGAATAACACTGTACAACAAATCATTTTATATATAATCATGTGACACATGTATCTGAATCAGAATTTATTGAGGATTTCAAAAACCCTGTTATTTTTAGCCTTATTCTGGCAGATTTGGAGAAAATGTGTAATATTGGCTGCAACACGTCCCTAAAAGTAAATTTCCTAAACAGATTTTTTCCCCCTGAAAATGTATTGTTGTTGTTGTTGTCCAGATGAACCAGCGCCTCCTGTTCCTCTGGTACCAGAACCGGGTCAGTACCTGTGATGAGCTTCTCGTCGATACTTCTTCATGGCCACACCATCCATGTTGGCTGGAAGGTCTGCACAGTTCTGCAGGCGGTCACTCCAGGAAGTCGTCATCATTTCAACCTGGAGATAAAACATGACATGACATAACAAAGAATTAACATTTTTAATCAGATTTATTATAGAATTGCTTTGGATTAATTTCAATTAATCATGATTAAAGTTTCATTTTTAATCTATAGTAATTGTGTTTCATTGTTCATGAGCAAATAGACCCAAGAAAGAAGTGAATGTATCTGAACGTCTGAAATGTCCCTGACTAATGGATTATTTGCATGACTGTGGTATTTTTAGCTGGAAGTGCTTCAGTGAAAACAAAACTCCAATTTGCAGAGTGTGCAAAACACTTTTGTTGGTTGACTATTACATCTGTTTTGTGGGGGTTTTAAAACTCAAATGTCCCACAAAATACATAAAAAATATTAAAAATGTAGAGAAAACTAGAAAAGCGCAGACCTCCGCCAAGGTAGCCCCCCCTCACCCCCAATCACCCCCAAAATCTAATCATTTCCAGATCTCCCCATTATCACCCTACCCATGAAAATGTCATCAAAATCTGCCCATAAGTTTTTGAGTTATCTTGTACACAAACAAACAAACAACCTCTCAAGAGGTTAATATAAACCCAAAGAGTCCATCCACTGTCACTGATTAAAACTATTTTGTTTTGTTTTTACATTATTTATTTTATTATTTATTTTGGCATTTAAAAAAATCTCTTAATTTTATTCAATATTTAATAGAAACTTAGTGTCCATCTTTAATTTTCTTTTCATTTTTATTGTTTTACTTTTTAAATGTATTTAATTATTTAACTATTTAAAACACATATTTACATCTGGGCTGAATAAAGCATCAGTCTGATAATCAGCTCATATTAATCACTGCTTTTTTAAATTATTATTTATTCAGTAAAAATATCAAAGCCCATTATTGTATTGTATTATTGTATTTTACATTATTGTACATACAGTATGAACATAAAAAAAAACGGGATTAAACAGAAAAAATTATGGTACTTGTTTCCATTGTTGTCCTAGGATCACTAACAACCATGTATACAAACAAAAATATAAATAACACAGATATAAATAAGGACAAACATTTATAAATAAATGATAATAACATAAAAAATGCTAATAGTAATAACATAAAATATAATAATAATAACATAAAAGGCAATAGTTATAATATTACTGTACATTAATATTATTAGTGTAGAATATAAAAACACAATAAACCCTGAATAAATTGTCACGTGACTGAATAAACACATTAACAGCTGATCAACAACAGACACACGTTCACGGATGTTAATTAAACCGAACAGATGAACGAAACAGTTTATGAAAAAGAAGAAACATGTGAAAAAGAAAAGAGAAAAAGAAGCACAGGACAGAAAAGACTCACAGGTTTGGTTCTGCAGCAGCTGTTGGTTCATCTGCTTCTTCTGCTGTTTTATTTCCGTCTTTCTCTTCTTCTTCTTCTGTTGTTTTTTTGGTGAATACAACCGTGTTTAAAGGTAAGTACTGCCACCTACTGGACAGGAGGATCAGCAGTGAGGGTTTGTCTGGTTAAAATCTATGTTATAAATGTATAAAGGAGAGAGAAAATATAAAAAGATTAGGAAATTTTTTAATTAAAAATGTAAAAAAGTAAATAAATATAAATTAAAGTAAATAAATATAAATTAAAGCTGTAGTGTACATACAAAAATGGGAAAGTAGAGGAAAAAATGGGAAAAATTGAGAAAGAAAACTGTGAAAAAGGAAAACAAAAAATATAAAAGGTGAAAAGGACAAAGAGGGGAAAGGGAAACAAAAAAATAAATTAAATTAAAATAAATAAATATAAAACTGTACTATATGCAAAAATGGGGAAAAATTAAGGAAAAAGGGGGAAATGAAAAAAATGGAAAAAGGAGGAAAAGTGAAACAAAAAACAAATTAAATAAAAAAATAAAAAATAAATACATAAAGAGGTAAAACTGTAGTACATATGTGTAAGAATAAATTGTGTTCAGTATGTGTGTTTTCCTGCCAGTAAATTAGAATATTCTGTAGGATTTTAGGATAAAGCAGACGTCAAACACACTTTATTTATAAATGAGCAACAGAAGAGCAAAGATTTATGTGATTTAATAAATGGTGTTAATGTGTGTTAGAATTATGACTGTTGAGCTGGTGTTAGGTGTGTTCCAAAATCATACCATGTCATTTTCCATTTATAAAATTCACTTCTGTCATTAAAGATTTTACATTTTCTCATCTTCATGTGTTTGACAGTTTTTAGCCACAACACATACACATTAGAAAAAAACTATAGGTGTTGACCTATCTGATGTCTGAAGGTTAGGGGTCAAAGGTTAGGGTTGTAGGTGTTGACCCATCTGATGTCTGTAGGTTAGGGGTCAAAGGTTAGAGTTGTAGGTGTTGACCCATCTGATGTCTGAAGGTTAGGGGTCAAAGGTTAGAGTTGTAGGTGTTGACCCATCTGATGTCTGAAGGTTAGGGGTCAAAGGTTAGGGTTGTAGGTGTTGACCCATCTGATTGCTCAAAATCTAATAGGTTCTTCGTTGACCCATTATCTATCATTCCTGAAAGTTTCATCAAAATGTGTTAAGAACTTTTTGCGTCATCCTGCTGACAGATAAACAAACAAACAAATGGACCTGAATTTAAATATCTATTTTTAATGTGCTTTAATTAAAAACATATCAACTTGACACATGAAAAGACAATTTAAAATCTCTCTTTTTATATAATGTAGATTAGCCCTGGCACATTTATGTACATGAACACTGTTCTGTGGGTGCATTTAAACTCTTTTTATGTTCAAATAAAATAAAAAAAATACAATCAAATAAAAAATAAAGTAAAATAAAAATAAATAAATATGTAGAGCTGTAATGCACCTGTATGTCCAATAGAGGTCAGCATTTCCTTTCTCACTGTAAATGTTACTGACCTTCATATTCATCATCATTCATTCATTCATTAAATTCATCCCAGGGGCCACGTGGGGACCTTTCGTGGACTACATTTGGCCCCTGCGCTGCATGTTGGACACCCTGCTCTAAAATATCATGAACCACATCTTTGGAACAGTCTATGTCCTGAACGTCAACAATACTGTCTTTATTATTGTTTAAAAAAGCATCTGAACAGGACTGTAATAAATATAAGAATATGAGGCTGTTTATCATTTGATTCATAGTCGATGATTTTTAAGTGAATTTTTATTTTTATTGTTTTCACTTTAGTTTATTATTTTACCTACAGAGTAATTTTGCTTTTTGTTTGCAGGAAGGATTTTATTTTATTCACATAAACCTTTTTTTTGTTTCCATCCTCTCCTGCACGATGATATTATTATTATATTGTTTGTCATTGTTTTGTTTATTATTTTCTTTGTTTCAATGATGAAAAAATAAACAAATAAAGGTTTTAAAATAAAATATAAAATGATGCTCTGCTCTGTTGGGAGCTGAGGGGCAGAGGTTAAAGGTCAAAGGGTGTGTCTATGAACTGAACTGAGCAGTGGCAGTGGGCGGAGCTCCGGTCACATGATGCTGCTGCTACTTCCTGAACAATAAATACTGAGCTGCTTCTTTATCATGTTTCCTGGAACAGAAGAGGAAGTGACTGCAGTTCAGTGTCTGTGAAGGTTTAAGGGTCCACATGAGGGTTTAAGGGTCCACCATGAGGGTTTAAGGGTCCACGTGAGGGTTTAAGGGTCCACCATGAGGGTTTAAGGGTCCACCATGAGGGTTTAAGGGTCAACATGAGGGTTTAAGGGTCCACATGAGGGTTTAAGGGTCAACATGAGGGTTTAAGGGTCCACATGAGGGTTTAAGGGTCCACGTGAGGGTTTAAGGGTCCACCATGAGGGTTTAAGGGTCAACATGAGTGTTTAAGGGTCCACATGAGGGTTTAAGGGTCAACATGAGTGTTTAAGGGTCCACCATGAGGGTTTAAGGGTCCACCATGAGGGTTTAAGGGTCCACATGAGGGTTTAAGGGTCCACATGAGGGTTTAAGGGTCCACGTGAGGGTTTAAGGGTCCACCATGAGGGTTTAAGGGTCAACATGAGTGTTTAAGGGTCCACATGAGGGTTTAAGGGTCAACATGAGTGTTTAAGGGTCCACCATGAGGGTTTAAGGGTCCACCATGAGGGTTTAAGGGTCCACATGAGGGTTTAAGGGTCCACATGAGGGTTTAAGGGTCCACATGAGGGTTTAAGGGTCCACATGAGGGTTTAAGGGTCCACCATGAGGGTTTAAGGGTCAACATGAGGGTTTAAGGGTCCACATGAGGGTTTAAGGGTCCACATGAGGGTTTAAGGGTCCACCATGAGGGTTTAAGGGTCCACATGAGGGTTTAAGGGTCCACATGAGGGTTTAATGGTCCACATGAGGGTTTAAGGGTCCACCACTAAAGATTTACTAAAATACACTATAAAATTCATTAAAACATTCTAACAAATATACTAGAATATTCTACAGAACGCTCAAATGCAGTAAAATTATATAAAATTATTTATTCAGTGCATCAAACATGATTAAATCTAATATTTCTCTCATTGTTTCCCAATGACAGAAAAACTGGAAACTCATGAAATGATGCCTGTATAAAAATATTATTTTCAAATATTTAAAGATTAAAAATAAACAGTTGGCTTGTTTATAATAAACTGTGATTATTGTTAAATATATTATTTTATGAGTTCTGCAGTCGATCATTTAAACAGATACTGTGTGTAATATAAATCATTTTAATATGTTTCCTATCTGTCATTTACATTATTAGGACTCTAAACAGATGGAAGTGTATCATGAAAGAAGCTAAAGTTTCATTTCCTTCCTTAAATAATTATTGTTTTAATAACTTTTCAGTTTTTCCTCGACTGTATGAACTGTTTTTTTTTTTTTTTTTTTGGTGGACGCTGCAGAATCAGAAGTTTAGCTTTAATTTTCCTCCTTCTCTGTGACACATCCCCCCACCCTGACAGCTCTAAAACAATCCTCGGAAATGACCCCCCCCCACCGAACCCCCTCCCTTTCTTTCCCAGTGGAAAAGTCCCTGCTCTGCCTCCGCCTGCACGTGAACTGTCACTGAGGTTTGTTTTCTGTTCTGCTTGCACTAGTTTAACTCCTTTAACCATCAGAAAAAAAAACCTGACTAAGCAACAAGTGTGTGAAGAAACACACTGGTGGAATAATAACAAAAGTGGTTCCACATGGTTTAATATTTTAATTTACAGCTCAAGGTCATTGTTATTATTATTATTGTTGTATTGATTATTGTTGCACTTTGCACATGTTCGAAATAAATCATTCAAATCAAATCAAGGTGATGAAATAGGAGGAAAAACTAGTTACAAAGAAATAATAATAATAATAATAATAATAATAATAATAATAATAATAATAATAATAATAATAATAATAATAATAATAATAATAATAATAATAATAATAGTAACAATGTTTCAATGATTTAACCTTTTGAGACCCAGAAAAAAAAGGTTAGCTTTTTTATTTTTTAATTAATTTAAATACAGTATTACCTCAACTTACAAAATGAATTCATTCCATAAGTGTTTTCGTACCATGGATTTTTCATAAATAGTCACATTTTACATGTAAATGTCCTGATTCATTCTAAGGCCTTAAATATTACCCTCTAAACCCTTTAAAAATTATAAAAGTATACACATTTTTTATGAAATATGTGTTAAAAGTAAAAGAAAATGTATATTTTAGATGTAATTTATTGGTGTCAGTGGGTAAATGTGTCTTCACTGACTGAACATTAAACATTAAACCATTCAAATGAACCAGACATGTGGGTCATTTTCATCCCAGACATGTGGGTCATTTTCATAACATTGTGTTTGTTTTAGTTCTCACTTTCACTTTTAACAATGTTTGGTGAAATATTGATCCAAAGACGATTGACTTTCACGACTTTTCATGATCTTTATACTCTTTACATTTATATAAATATATGTACTTTATACTCTTTATATTTGTATAAATATCTGTACTGTATACTCTTTACATTTATATAAATATCTGTACTTTATACTCTTTACATTTATATAAATATTTGTACTTTATACTCTTTACATTTATATAAATATATGTACTTTATACTCTTTACATTTATATAAATATTTGTACTTTATACTCTTTACATTTATATAAATATATGTACTTTATACTCTTTACATTTATATAAATATCTGTACTTTATACTCTTTACATTTATATAAATATTTGTACTTTATACTGTTTACATTTATATAAATATATGTACTTTATACTCTTTACATTTATATAAATATTTGTACTTTATACTCTTTACATTTATATAAATATATGTACTTTATACTCTTTACATTTATATAAATATTTGTACTTTATACTCTTTACATTTATATAAATATATGTACTTTATACTCTTTACATTTATATAAATATCTGTACTTTATACTCTTTACATTTATATAAATATATGTACTTTATACTCTTTACATTGTCAGAATAATCATTACAGTATGAAAAATAAGTCATAAATCAGAAAATTCATTTAATTCATACCACAGTGTAAATGTTGTGCTAAAACAATCATTAACCCTTAATTAGCGTGCATTAGTGCAAACTGCTATTTACTTTTTTTCATGTCCTTGCCTTTAATTTAGTGAATACATCCTTACTGTGGCCTTTTTTATGAACACCTTCATCTTCAAACTCCATCTGTCCAGTTGTTATTGGAGGGAGCGGCTCCAGAGATCTGTTCACATCTGTGAATGTTAACTGATGCCGACACACACACACACACACACACACACACACACACACACACACCTGTTACAAAAATTAAAAAACATTGAAAAGTTTTCTATTATAAACAGGATCAGATATGTGTTTTGATTTTTAAAAAAAACACACACACACATTTTATTTAGTTAATTAAAAATCTCAGTTATTTCACTATTTAAAATGTCATACTTCATGTTTAATAAATTAGTTAATACAGTTTAAAACAGGATACCACTGAACTGCTTTCATCATATTCCTCTAAATATTTTTTTCTCAAAATAGAAAGTAGTTGGTACTAATCTATGCAAATATTCTTTCTTCTACTTTGCAACAAGCATCACATGTTATATTATTAACCAATCACATGTGATCTTAGTGCAGGCTACTATAAGTTACACTGACTTCCTGGACAGGTCAGGACTGACAAAGATGGCAAAGCTTCGTTTGTCATTTTAAAGACTGACTGACCACCGATCCATTGTCCACAAATGTTTTTTTTTTGTCGTTTACATCTCCACAACAATACCCACTTCCCTAGGAGACCACTACAGCACTGCCCTCACCCCTCTAACCTGACCTTTGACCCTTCACATGTGGACTTTGGCCATAATAGTCATTGGTCACCAAGATGGTGGTGCTGGTGTTGAGGAAAGAGCAAAACAAAAGGATTTATAGAAGATATTTAGGCCCAATCCCAGTTCAGCCCTTGGCCCCTCCCCCTTGACCTTTGCACTTGGCACTACCCCTTTAAATACAGTTGTAAGGGGTAGTGGTGTAACCATCCCTCTATTTAAATGGTTTAAACCTTCCAGACCTGTTACGTCATCATCAGTTATCCACGTCACGATACACAGTTGATGCTAATTTGTTTGTATCATTTCTTTCAACGTCCGCACTAATCCACTCTTCCAACGTTATAAACTATTGAAGCTTCCTGAATTCAATATCGACCATAACGCATGTACTATATACAGAGAAATCAACAAATTAAACATAAAACTCTCAGAGCCTGTTTCAGTCACCTCCAGGTCACATGCACAAGAATTAAACATATCATTGGTAAAAAAAAAAAAAAAAGGAAGACTTGCATCTACCAGCCTCAGTGTGTGTCAGTGTCATGGTCCACAGATCTGGAACAAACTAGACCTTAAGTCTAAAAGCTGCTCACTACCTCCACATGTTTAAAAATTATTTAAAAAAGAAACTCCTGTGTTCATATTTGTGTGTGTGTACATATTTTTGTTTGTTTGTATGTATGTTTGTTTGTTTGTTTGTATGTTTGTTTGTATGTTTGTATACATATATGTATATGTTTTGTATTGTAGTTTACTTGTGATGGAATTCTCTCTTCTGTCGGCGTTGGGCATCGTTTTGTGAGAAACTGCAGAAATACAATCCACAACACATTGAAATAGTATTAAATGCTCAATCGAATGATTAAGTTGTTTACAAAGAAAATACATATGTTTGTTTGTTATTTTCATCACTGCTGTACTTTTTTTTTGCTGCATTTATCTCCATCTGACCTTTACATTTATATCTGATCAAGTGTATTTGTCTCATTTTTAGTCCAAATATCTTGTCTGCTCACTGGGGTCTAATCCAGCTCCAGCAGGTGAAGGCGGGGTCAGAGGTCACCCTGTATGAGTCTCCAGTTCATCTCAGGGCTGAACATATATAGACAAAAAATCACTGTCACATTCACACCTATGGGTGATTTACATTAACCAGTTAACCAGTTAACCTATCAGTGCATGTGTTTGGATGGTGGGAGGAAACTGGAGAAAACCCACACAGACACAAGGAGAACATGCAAACTCCACACAGAAAGGTCTGGTGTGGGAATAGAACCAACAACCTTCTGACTGTGAGGCACCAGTGTTAACCACTGCACCACTGTGTCGCCCTGTTCCCATTTGTATATTGACTTTTTTTGGTTGAATAAACAATAGTTTGGTATTTTGTTTCCATACTGTACCGAAAATGAACCAAACCGTGACTTCAAAACCGAGGTGCGTACCGAAATGTGATTTTTCTATCCTGTTAAACCCCTAATAGTCCCATTTACTCACTCATACTCACAGTCAGACTCAGTCACATTCACAATCGGCCTGTTTGTCGGATCATTTCCACTGAGTATTACATTTACATTTAATTAAAATTACAAGAGAAAAAGAAATGAAAACATTGGGATTTGTCCTCCTCCACATGAGGGGGTGGGAGGTGTGGCCTCTCCCCTTCCTCTCTCTCTCTTTCCTGCTGTTTAAAAGCAGCCGGGGGTCGTGCGAGGCTCCACTCAGTGCGTGAGACCCGGAGCAGACATGGCACTGGTGGGACGGGGACATCTGCTGGTTCTAATGGTTTTTCTGGCCCACGCCCACTGTGACCTGAGGGCACGAGACCCTGAGGTAGAGGAGGAGGAGGAGCAGGAGGAGGGGCTAGGAGGAAGAAGAGCAGCAGGAGGAGGACTGGGGATCCACCCCAGGACCCCTGAACCCCCCCAACATGGAGACCCAGGCACCTACCCAGACAGAGTCGGGTGAGTCCAGCAAATAGTCCGGGTCATCTGGTGCATTTTGGATTGTGTCCAATGAGGGCTCAGTCTATTTCCTGGGGATGCTGTGTCATTCTTTTGGTTTTCAACGAGACACGTCCACTGATCTGAGAAATACTTCTAAAGATATTCACTGACACATTACACAGGTAGTGAAGCACTGTGGTCTTTAAGGGGTTAAAGGGTTCATATGTCAACCTTTACCTTTTCATTTTTTAAGTTTCCTCTGCTTCTGTAAACTCCAATGTGAGACAAATAAAGGTTTATCTTATCTTAATCAGAGGTTAAAGGCTAAATATGTGAACTTTTACCTTTAATCAGAGGTTAAAGAGTTCAAATCAGTTGAAACTAAAATAATGTTTTCTTAAATCTGGGATATATTGATATTATGGACAGAGTTGTGTGTACGTTTATGTAAAATATTAAAACCATTACACGTTAAACTGTTATTACATGGAATCCAGTCCAATGAATGTTATGTTAAAGAGAATAAATCTGACTGGACATGTTTGATGTTTTCAGTCCAAAATTCCACTGGTTTATGATTAATTCATGCATGAAAGGATTAAAGTGACTCAGACTGTCGATAGGATGAATTTATAACCACCTCTTTTCCAAATGTCATTGTGCTACATTGACAATAGAGCTATTCTATTCTATTCTATTCTATTCTATTCTATTCTATTCTATTCTATTCTATTCTATTCTATTCTATTCTACTCCAATAAACCAAAATTAGACATGAGCTGAAGATTTAAAAAATAACCAACCACTAAGAAGGAGGAAGAGATATACCATTATCAACACAAACTGTGCTTTTCCAAACATCAGCCTGGCTCACTGCAATGGTTTTCCAAACATTATCCTGGTTCATTACCGTAGTTTTCCAAATATTATCCTGCTTCACTGACAGCTGGAGGTGCCACAGGGCTCTGCATTCGGCCTCCTTCAGTACTTATACAGAAAAAATATGTGAGTTTTGCTTCAGTTCAGGCACAAAATGACTTGAATTGGGTTCAAAGTGAATGGTACTGCATACGTTGCTATGGGATACCGGTGACTCCAGTTCCTAAACTTTACAACCAGACTTTCATTTTTCTGGAAAAGCTCCTTCTTTGTTTTTGGACAAAGGAAAACAATTCACATGATCTGCAACAACTATAACAACAGTTCAACAGTGAAAAAACTGAAAATGTTATCATTGGTGGAGAAAGTTTTTTGTTTTATTTTATTTTTAAAGGGTGTGTGCGTGTTACAAGAAAATCAGGAAAAAATGTTGATCATGGCAGAAAAGCAAAAATAGCGAGTTGATCAGACCAATATTTTGGGAGACATTAGTAATTTCTGAATATAATAGCTGTAGAATTATGTTGCTATGGCCAGAATGACAGAATTATCATTTACATGGGTTACCTAGCAACAGATTACAAACAGGTCCGTGTTGCCATGGTGTCAGATTTGAACTGAAACTGACCCTTGGATTTACCAGGAAGGAGAAGAGCTGAACTGGATCACACGATCTAGAACCCAGGGTTCCACACAGGTCAAAGCATGAGGGATAATTATCATCATCAAATTATTATTATTATTATTATTAGTATTATTATTATTATTATTATTATAGTCACATTTGTAATGTCACTGGTTTATATGTGAAACCTTCCCACAAGGTGTGATTTTACGGTCGTTAACTCTTTAAACTTCCACTCAATGTCACCGACATTTCTTAATAATGTAAATTGAATGCTGTTCTTGAACTGTTTTAATAATATGCAGTTGGTGTTTGCTTATATTATAAATGAAAATATTAAGATGAAAACTGGGATATTGGAGGCAGCTCCGGTTAAGTGATGCAATAGATAAAACATTTGTGGATATTTATTGATGTTTTGGATGACATTTGGACATTTTTTTTGGTTTGTTTTTGTTGGACTGTGACTGTTTGTATGAATACGGTTCCTCTGTGGATAATTATGAGACATATAGGTTCAGATCAGCTGCTGTTGGACATTCGTATTTTGAACAAATGACTGATTGTTCCTGCTGTGGTTATTACCTCAGCCAGGGAGGATATGTTTTTGCTGAAGTGATTTAGAAAATCAGTTTTTGACATGTTTTTATAAATATCAAAAACATACATAAAGAACAAAACATAAAGAAAGAAAAACAAAGGAAGTCCAAAGTGTCTGTTTTGTAGTAAGTTGTCTCACTGTTCACATAACATAAGGGGCGGGGCTTGAACTGAGCATGCTCAGATATTAATTATTTGGAAGTCACCATTTGGGGTCTTTATTCTTTATGGGTTAATGTTTAGTCTGCCAGCATGCAGATGATAGGCTGATACCACCCAGATAGTACACACACACACATTCTTGTTTTCATGTCTCATGAGGACCAAGTCTGTAATTATCACTTATAAGTAAAGTCGCCATTGGGTAGAAAATCCATCTTTAAAAAAAACAAAACAAAACTAAATTATATTAAAGAAATAAAAAATATTACAAAAAATTAAAGAAATAAATTGTGAAACAAATAAACTAAATTTAGTTTAAGAAAAGGAATAAAATCTTGAAAAGTAAAATCATCTTCCAACATTTGTCAAATACATATTTTATCCTACCCTTACACCTGTTTCTCCCATGCTTTATGGGGACTTCCAGGGAAAAAAATATACATGTATGTATAGGGTCACATCATTTGCTTAAACTTGCATACTTCACACTGATTTATATTTTACTAACGGGGACCTACATTTATATTTAATCCTTGTGGGGACTTGAATTTTGGTCCCCATGGTGTGACTGTGTAAACATATCAATGTCCCCATGAAAATAGTACACACACATACACACACAGTTAGGTTGAAGGCGTCTCCTGCAGGTATTAGACCGAGCCGGCCCTCACAGTTTTTGATGCAGAGGAAAAACAAAGCTCTCTGTGCAGTTTAAGTTGAACCTGTTTTAAATTTACGTCAGATCTGTGACATTGTTTTGTATTCTACCTGGTTTTATCCAAACCTGTTAGTGCATGTGTGTTTGTGCTTTTGTCCTCTGACCTAAAACTGCACATGGTTTCCTTTAACAAACTCTGATCAATTAATCTTCATTACATTCAGGCCCATTTCCTGCCCTCAAACTAGTGCACAAAATACACACAGCTTTTTTTATTCTGCTGGAAAAATACTATTTCTAGTCTAAACTGAACATGACTCTCTTGTGTAAATAAAAGCAGATTTTCAGAATATGCATGTACATGAGGAAAAATGATTATTTGAAGTGTGACTTTTAAAAGAAGTTTCCACGGCAACTATTTTTTTTATCCTGTTTGCATTAGAACAAACAGAATGGTTATTGTTTTTGGTTAATTTTTTATCTGTTTGTCAGTAACTTTGTGAAAAATCTACTGGACTAGTTTCCAAGAAATTTTCAGGAAAGGTGTGAGGTCGTGCAGAATAGATCTCATAATATTTTGGGGAATATAGGTCAAAGGTCAAGGTCACCAAAATGTTTTTCACAATGATCTTAAATTGGCCAAATCAGGAATTTTTATTCCTGTATACTCACTTTTACATAGAGCTTCTTTCTGCTCTCACTGTCACGTTGACATCAGAAGTTTGAAGAAAAAATTTGAAGACACTAGGTCAAAGGTCACAATAAAGGTCAAAATACAATTTTGGATATCACTTTTGAACTTTTTATCTTATAGTCTTTCAATGAGCATAAAAATATTGGTGTTTCAATTCTGCATCTTGTGTGTATAGATTTTGAGCTATTGTTGACCCAAGAGGTCAGGGGTCACTGGGTTAGTACCTAAAAAAGTAACAGTGACCGATATGAAACCTGGTATGGGCTTCAGAATGATGTTGTGACCTTTGACCTTGAAATGTCAAAATAATGATCACATGATTTTAAATGGCTGTAACAAAAAAAAAAGAGTGAAAAGTATTCAGTTACTATTGTTGACAGATAGGAAAGTACTTGTAGGCTCCAAAATAGTATTGTGACCTTTGACCTTGCAAGGTCAAACCCATAGACCATGTGTTAAGAGGGAGATTAAGAGCTAAAATAATCATGGGGGGGTGGGCTTTAGTGTGCCTGGCATATTCTTGTTCCCTACTGGTTTAAAACAGGTTTCAACAATGAATGTTAGAAACATCATTATTTTGTAACAGTGTGTTTCCTTACAAGTTGTAAATATTGGTTAAAATCAATAATTTTGTATTTAATACATTTTTTTCCACCATTTTTGTTTTTCTTATTTATCGATTTTATTTATTTAGTTTTTAATTGCTTATTTTATTTAGGGTTTTTTCTTCAATTTTGTTCAATTTGTGGCTTATTTCCTTCATGTTACTTGTTTTTTTTAAGTCATTGTCATTCATTGTATTAATTATTTGACCTGTTTTTCATTCATTTTGTTGCCTATGGTATTTATTTATTTTTGGTATATTAGTTTTTTCCTTCAATTTTATTCAGTTTGTGGTTTATTTTCTTTGTGGTATTTGTTAGTTTGTTAATTTATTGTTAATTTTATGACTTACTTTAGTTATTTTTGTTCATTTTATTGATTATTTTGCCTGCTGTTCATTTTGTCCCTGTGTTTACACAAATAATCAATAACTGCAGCTCAACTCTAATGTTAGTTGTGCTGTCATGTGTCTGAATCTGATGTTTCAGAACCCTTCGTGTCTCCATAGACTGATTGATTGATTTTATTTTATTGTCCCCCTAGGGAAATTCAGATTAATGTTACAGATCAATGTTTAGGGTTCGGAGTCAGGGGGAGGGGCCAAGGGGTTAAATGGGATTGGACCATAAACTCAATCTGTCTCATACTGGTTTAATGGTACTGATTTTACTGGTAATAATGGTGGTTTAATGGTACTCATACCAGCCATATCAGATATGACATATGTTTGACTTTTGCAGACGTCCAGTGATTTTTCAGACGTGGACACTTATTTTAAGGCCACGTTTCCAAAATATTTGCCAGTTTCTGTCACTGGCTGAACAGCTGACAGACTAAACAAAAGGGTTCAGTTCACATTCGGAGGAACTCCACCATCATCCTGACCCACATAAACGCATCAAAGTGTAGATTCCCTGATAAAAAGATTCCTAAGGGCTCCTACCAAAACAATCCATTACCCCCCCCCTCTCTCTCCCCATCCACACTTTTAAGGTCTGTAATGGAGAGCAGCTTTTCTCACTCTGTGTTTTCAGTCCCTGCATTATCTTTGGATGCTGATTGGCTGGGACAAGGCGGCTGCGCATGCCTGTGGTTTAAGGGTCAGAGGTCACTGTAGGAGGAAGTCTGAAGGCTTGAGAGGAACCTGAAGGAGCATTCAGGTGTTTCCAGGAGGAGCACTTAGATTTAAATCCTGCCTTCAACTGTTCAAACATCTGCTATAAAGTCACAATTTACAGCCTCAACACGTCTGTGAAATCAGATGAATTTAGGAACGCCAACATGTTTCTGGACCTTCACTGAGGAACCAGACTGGACCCATATATAATGTGTGTAGTCACCTGCCCAATAAAAAGTTAATGCCACTGGATAGGATTTTATTATTGACTCTTAAATATGTAAAAGAGTTAAGGATGGAGGATGCTTAACTCTGCTTATGCTTAGCTCCCTAACACTTAGCTCCCTACATCATGGTTAAGCTAAAACTAAAAGGTAGCTTTTTTTTGGTAAATTTTTCCAAAATTTTGTAACAAACTTATAACCCAACCATAGACCACCATAGACCATAACCCCATCATGGATCACCATAGACCAGACATGTCCAAACCATTCCCGAAGGGCCGGTGTGGCTGCAGGTCTTTGTTCCAACCAAGCAGCAGCACACCAGACTGGACTCAATTAATCAACTGATCTCAGTCTTCGGAGAGTTGATTGGTCAAACTGTTTACTCTTGGTTGGTTGGAACAAAAACCTGCAGCCACACCGGCCCTTTGTGGAATAGTTTGGACATGCCTGCCATAGACCATAAACTATCATGGACCACCATAGACCATAACCCCATCATGGACCACCATAGACCATAACCCCATCATGGACCACCATAGACCATAACCTCATCATGGACTCTATGACCAGTGGACGTTCTACGTCATTGTGTTGTAATAAAAGTGTGTTTCTGTGTCCAGCCTAAGGCCCACCTGTGCAATAATCCTGCTCTGGGACCAGCATCTGCTTCAGTTGTCAGATGGACAGGCTGTCTGTGCTCACTAACACAGATTTAGACACATTTGGAAACAATATTTCGGGGGGGGGGGGGGGTTAAAGGTACAATGGATCATTCTGAGGCTATCTGTTGGTTGTGGTGCTGACAGTGTATTTATTTACTATGATCACAATGTTTTTGGAGTAATAATGACATTTTGATGATGTGACTCAAAGTTCAATCAGAAAATTGGCAACGTGGTGCTCGTTAATTGTATGAGTGTCCGGTGTCCTTATTACACTGTTCAGAAAAAAAACCCCTGATATTTGACAGAAACAGACCTTTAGTGAAAAAAGTCTGAGATGTGTGAGTTCAGCCCATGAAGGATGGGAAGAAAAACCAAAAGTGTTGTTTTGATATTTTTGTTCAGTGTACACAGTGTAGAGGATGATTTCTTTTCTTTTTCTGGCTTCTTCTTTTCCAACACAAACATTTAGTTTGGTTTTGTTGTGTCAGTCTTTGTGTGAAACATCACTGTGTTCATAGGGTTCTACAGACGTCCCACAGTGGAACCCTGACCCTTCAGAACCACACATGTGGATTCAAGAAAGACTGGGTTAGAGTCAGAGTTAAGGTTAAAGATAGTGTTAGTGATTAGGTGAGGGTTAGTGGGGTTTAGTGTTAGGGGGGTTAGTGTTAGCAGGACCAGGACTTGTCCAGAGACATAGAGGGAGGAAAACAAGTCCAGGTCTGCAGGAGTCCACAAAGTTACAGCTGAGATGAGACAGATGTTTGTGAGGCAGTGGGAATAATGAGGCAGCAGGAGGATGAAACTGAACAGGAAGGGACTGAAGGATCAGGACCTTCTGTCCTGGATCCTCTTACATGTGTTTTTGGAAACATTAACACCAGCAATGAACTCAACTAAAAAAGAATGACACGGTCCAGTTGGTACATCTGATCTGCAGAACCAGACCAGTCTGTGTCTGGGTTCATTTTCATCACATGGGTCCAGTCTAGTTTGGTCTTAGACATTAGACATTATAGTTTAGTTTTATTGAGTTTTGACCAGGGACATTGCTAGGGCTCCAAGCAAGAACCCCCCCCCCACACACACACACATAGTTTAGCAGATCAGGTAGCCACAGTGGAAATCACACAGGTGGGAAATCAAGGAACAGGAAGTAAAGACGCCAGACACGACACAGACAGAAGACTAACAAAATAAAACAGGAAATGACAGACAAAACAGAGAAACAAGACTACTGTCAGGTGTCAAACATGTGGCCCCAGGGCCAAAACTGGCCCCACAGAGGGTCCAGGTCGCCCTGTGGGATGAATTTATGATATTATATTATACTGAAGATATTATCAAGAATGTTAAAATAATATTAGGTCAATTCAATGGGTCAGAGCAGTGAAATTAATACTATCATATATAAATAATGTAAAACACTATTTTTCATATTTTTTAATGAAAAAAAGAAAAATTATATTATATTATATTGACAGACATGGAAAAAAATGTGAAAGAATAAATGTTTTAAGATAAATATGTGGAATTTTACTAATATTCTTTCTGTTAGTAAATATTGTTTGTATTTGTAGAAGCACTGTGATCTATAAATTGTGATGCACATATATAAATTATAAACTAAGGCATAACATTGTTAACATTACATTTATTTTTTCAGAATGTTCAAATTGTTCATGTTGTGTTCAAGTAAACTTCATAGATGTGGATATTTTCTTTATGGATTTGAACTTTTTGACTCAAAACCACAGAGAGAATTTACATTATGTGTGTGTGTGTGTGAATGAATAATAGGTCTCTAACGTGAAGGGCTTTGCGTGGCCAAAAATGCACGATATAAATCCAATCCATTATATATAGACAGAGGTTTTGACAGAGGTTTAAGGTAATTGAAACTGGAGATCTTGGCATAAATAAGTTGTATTTTTATCCTGAAACTCTGCAAATACATTGTCACAGTGTCCTGACTCTCTCTCTCTCTCATTGTGCAGTAACTGGTGTCCATTTGTGCATGAGCGTGTGGTCACTAGCCCAGTGAGACATCAGACTGAATGGTTCAACATGAAACACACCAGTCTGTGTCCCAGTGGAACACCAGGCTGCCGCTTGGTTATGTAAGTAAACCTGTTCATGTCACGACTACATTTCCCATAATGCCTCTGAACTGTAAACAGGAAATACCACTGGATTTGTGCTCGATCTAATCTGTACAGTATGACAAACTCCATTTGTTCTACACAGATCAGTACAAAAGGATGTTTTCTGTCCTAAAAGTCACTAGAAGTTTCTAAATTACATCATCACCTCATTTGCATACATGTAAATATGCAGTTTTTATGTTTTGTTTTTTATATATACAAATATATAACATTATATTTATATTGTTTTTGTGGTGTTGCAGAAAAGAATATGTGTGAGTGTTTTAGTTTAGATTTATGGGTCAACCATTAGTGTATATATTTAAAAGTATATATATGTGTGTGTGTGTGTGTGTGCAGGTCCAAACCTGCCACCAGAACAGTGTACAGACAGGGTCAGAAGACTGTGACCTCTCTACTGTGGCGTTGTTGCCATGGATACAGAGGAGAAAACTGTGAAGACACAGGTGAGTGAGGGGCAGCAGCGTCACTGGTACAAACTGAACCTGAAACAGGTTTATCACAGATGGAACAGAATATTCACTCGTGTTTGAATTAGTGCAAAACATCAAAAAATAAACAACTACTGTGTTTAAATCACTGAGGAAGATCTATAACTATATACATATCTACATGTTTATTTTAAGGCTGTCAAAATGAATGCATTAACAGAGATTAATCCATTATCATGATTAATTTGAATACAATTTTAACACCATTAAACAGAACAGTTGTTTTGTTGAAACTGTTGAATAGAATAGAAGTACTTTATTGATCCCATAATTTGGAAATTGCTGTTGACTAAACATGATAATTGTATATATATTTTTTATTTTTGGCATATGTGTTTGATGTTTTAATCACGTTTTTGGTGTTTTTTTCCTCTATTTTAGAACAGGTTTTGAATTTTTAATCACTTTTTTGTGTGTGAATTTTTTAATGTTTACATTTTTTTTTCTTGCGTTTAACGGATTTTGTGGGAAATTTGAGTAAAAAAACCCAAACCCAAGACATATCATTTGACCAACATAAAGTATTTTGATCATAATTAATCGAAATTAATCCAAAAAAACCCTGTGATTAAAAACTGTAATCATTTGACAGCCCTAATTTATTTATCTATAGGTTTATATTATATATCTATATGTGTACTTCTATATCTATCTATTTCTAAATGTCTGTATTTCGATCTTTACATCTTTATATATATATATATATATATATATATATATATATATATATTTATGTACATCTATACATACACTACATGTATGTCTATATGTACAGGGGGAGTTGGTCCTAATCTGGAAGTGCCCAGTTTGTTCTGTAAATGAGTTGAGGGCAGGTTTCCATGGTGACAGGGCAGAGCTGCCTTCATGTCACTTCCATCTGTATTTTATTTAGTTTAGATTTTAATCTAAACATGGACCCTTTGGTGGGCTGGACAAGACCTTTTTGTGGGTCAGACTGGACCCTTTGGTGGGCTGGACCGGATCCTTTTGTGGGTCGGACCAGACCAGACCAGACCCTTTGGTGGGCCAGTTCTAGCCCACAGGCCACATGTTTGACCCCTGGTTGAAGCTCCTATGAACATTTTCAGATCTACAGGTGATATGAGGTCCGTGTTCAGACCGAGGAGGAACCGGACCCTGGTTCCTCCTCCTCTTCAGTTTATTTTTAAACATCCTTTCACTAAAAGTAGCTCAGCTCTCTCTTCATTTAGCTCAGACATGCGTCTGTGTGGGAAACAGAAGTTTTCATCCTAATCTGAAGGAGGACGTCCTCTAACTGTGGTTTGTTCTGTATCTGTGTTTATCACTAAAATAAACCTCAGAATAGTCACTTTTCCACTGGCTCACATTTCCCTCTTCCTCACATCTGTCATATTTGTCACCGTGTCTTTCACTTCTACATGTATTTGTGATACGTTTGCCTCTTCTGTGTTTATTTATCTCTATTTGACATTAATATGTGTGTTTGTGGGACAACTGTACTGAACAATCAAGTGGAAATAAATCTGCCTTCTATAGTTTATATGTACAAAACTATTATTTATTCATTAAATGTAAAAACAATAACAAGTTTAAAAGAGTGGAGATCTGAACTTTTGAATAAAAAACATTACAATGCAGCAGAGAACATGTGGGTCTTTAACATGGATTTAAATAAACTGGTGAATTTTTTTGCACAAACTTTATTGACACAGTTTGAAGGTAAATGGAAAAAAACATTAATGAGAGGAAAGTCAAACCAACACTTATGCAAATAAAACACTGGATGTGTTCTATTTAAGACACTGAGACAGAGTCCAACAACGCCGGTCTGAGTGGAGGACCTGGACCAGGACCATTATCTGGACCAGAACGAGGATCTGTACCAAGACCAGGACCTGGACCAGGACCTGGTAGGGCTGAGCTCCACCCTCCAGGTAAAATGCTAAATCACTTGTGCATGTTTTCAAGGGTTGAATTCATATAGAAAGAATTAAATTAAATACCCAGGACCCATATTTAGCCATAGCAATAAATAATAAATATATTATGTTCAAATTTATGTGTGATAATACAATTAAAAGCTACGTGAAATATATATATGTAAAATTTAGGTTAAAGCATAGATAATGTTAGCAGACTCACATTTGTGTCAAGATGACTGTTTCCATCAGAAAAAGTGGGGCGGGGCTTAGCTCCAAAAAACTCAGGTAGATTGTGCACTTTCCCTTAAAAGCATGAACCTTGGCACATGGTTAGAGAAACAAAAAAAGACCAGTTTTATTCCATGTGCCAAGTTTCATGCTTTTAACCCTTCAGAATCCCTTAGTTCTGAGACACTTCCTGTCCATCTGATGAATCTCTCTCACACACACACACACACACACACACACACACACACACACACACACACACACACACACACACACACACACACACACACACCCATCACGTGCTTCTGTTGAACACAGTGATTTTTTTTTTGTCATTTCTTGTAATTTCCTCCCTCTCTCCACTTGGTTATTACTGTAATGCTTTGCAGTAGCATCATAAAGCACTGTTTCATAGGTGTCAGGGGGAGTTTGAATTATTACGATTCCAAGAAATAGTGAGGAGTTGTGATGATTTAAAATACATGCTGTAACACTTCCTACATGTAGATTGTATGGGACCAGTTAGTACATTTGGAAAACAGCAGCAGTGAAGGGATGAATAGAGATAAGACACTTCAGACCAACTTAGTTTTAAAGGTTGACTTGTTTATATACGAAATGTAAAAAGCAGATAGAAAAAAAAAAATGTGTTTGATACCAGAGGAAAAACATGTACACAAACGTTTATATATAAACAGTCCTTTACATGCAATTGCAACCAATGACATTAAAATGTCAAAACCCTTTTCTTTACAAGAAAGGAAGAAATGTTTTTATTTATTTTCTATTTAACTTAAACCTATTTTGGTTTCAGAGACAAACTGAGGTCAGTTTGAATTGAACTTTAAGTCTTTATCTTTTTAAAGTACTTATCCAGGTCTACTTTCAATTGTTAACACATATAATTATTGTTTTAACTATTTATTGGTTATATAGAATAATAGGTTATTTTAACTATCATAGTGTAACTCAACTCAGACCTATTTAAGGAATCACAAAATCCAGTTTTATCTTCTTTCTAGTATTTTTTTTGTACTTAAACCAATAAATACCAAGTCCAGTCTTTCAATACTGAACTTATAACCAGTTCAATAGGCCCAATACATGAACAGAAAATGTATTTAAATCACATGAAAAGAACATTCACAATTCAAAATATATATGAAATCCAATGAGTTAAGTCTTGTAAATATCAAAAGTCTGAAAGTTCCAGTTAATCAGTTTTTAACCAGATGAATAGTGACCTTGTTAGGTTGTGCACGTGGATGTGTGGTCCAAAGAACAAAGGAAAACAGATCCGTAGTTCAACTGAACCTGCGCTTACTGCGATATGAAAGTCCACTTCAATCTTGAGTATTGATAACCTGACTCACAGCAGATGTATGGATGCTTCACATCTGGGAAAGCAACATTAGCTTCTCTTTAAGGCGGGGTTGTCAATCAAAATAATTCGCCCTAATTAGAGAAACCAGGTGCTCGACAATTTTTTGGTGTAATATATATTGGTGGTTATTTGGAGTGTTCTGAAATTGTATTTCATCATCTACTACATCAGTTAAGTTTTTTTTTTCAATCATCCTTATTTGAAACAATAGAAATAACAGAATATTATTATTCTCAGCATTTAATGACTTAATTCCACTCAGTTGTACCTCATCTATGTTTTAAGTTATGTTCTCTTATATCCACAATAAAGAAAATATTAGTTGGAAGTACTTAAAAAAGAAGAACATGTTACAGTTAGTTAGTAGTACTATTTCTGAAACTGAGTATTCACAACTGAATACATGTAATTATCTGAACTTTTGGGTTTACAGCGCAGTATGCATCAAAGGGTTAAAGAATATAAATAAATATATAAATAAATAAAAAAGGAGCATTAATCAGCTGAGCAGCCCCACTACAGGCACCTCTGAGAGTGAAAACAGCTGATATTTTTGGACTAAAATAGCCCTTTGGCCTTTAGGGGCTGGATTTAACAAAGAAACACAAACTTAGAGGCCGTGTTCACTAGTACAAATACCTCGACATGGCGAAGGTTTGCTCCCACCACGCCTCTGATTCAACCCACTTCCTGTGAACTGAGGTCCGTGGAATTAAATCATGGGTGGACACAATGACAGGAACACCTTTAAATACATGGGAGTGAGTCATCACCTGAATGACACAATCCAAAAGCCCCCCCCCCCCCCCCCCCCCCCCGAGGTTGAAGGTGCGCCTGTTATTACGTTCACCTCTGCCCCCCACCCCCTGGTCCTGGGAGGATTCACCAACCAATCAGGAATCAGGAACAGACCCGATTATCACACATCACATCATATTTGGATGTCCAGTTCAGACGCAACAAGCCACGCCCCCTTCCTCCAAACATGGGTTTAATGACCTCAGAGTGAAAGCGGTGAAGTGAACGTGTTTTGTTCCAGATGGTCTGAGCTGTGGAGGAGGGAAAGGTTTACTCTGAAAACACTGGAACACACACATTTATCTGCCCATGGAATGTACGACTCAAAATTCACGTGAACTCTGGGAAACTACAGATAGACAGAAAATAGAAACTGAAAAATTAATAATTTAAGGAGCAAAATGGTTTCCTCCCACCATCCTGTTTGTCTATATATGTTCAGCCCTGAGATGAACTGCAGACTCATACAGGATGTACCCCGCCTTCACCCATCGTAGCTGGATTAGGCCCCCAGTGACCCCCATGACCCTAGTGAGAATAAAGCGGGTTCAGGTGACGAGACAGAGAAGCAAAATGGACAAATATGAGTATCAGTAAAAAAAAATAAAAAATATATATGCATGGAAAAATTATTAAGAAAGAAGAAAAATGTAATGAAATGCACAACAGACAGACAGACAGACAGGACGTGCTGACCTTTCCAGTGCTGTGTTCCAGGTGCTCCTCCTCAACACTATCCAGACCTGAACCAGGACCACAGAGACCACCAGGGTCCACACAATAGACTACAGGACCTCAGCTACCGAAACCTGCACCACAATACTACAAAGACCAGAGGCCAGAACCACAAACCAGACCACTACCTCGATGGTCCAGTCCATCACGGTCCAAGTCCAGCCCACCATGTCCCAGGTCCAGTCCATCATGGCCCAGGTCCAGATACCCACCAGCCTGGTAAGCATGGGTGTGATCTGAGGGGTTCCTCTGGGGTCTTTGTCTGGTCACATTGTACTGGGGTTAATGCATAAACACCACATAATATGTGGTATTTATGTGTACTTTGATTAACAGTTTGACGTCTTTTGAGTCTGTCGGAGGTTTGGTTTTATTACCTTATTTCACATGTGACACCATCTTGAATTTAGAACAAGGCTCGAGTGGGTAGTGTTGGTTTGTGCCAGCCAGGGTGGAAGTCCTATAAAAGAAAGGAATGCGGTTTAGATTTTGGGATTAAAAAAAACAAGTTAGGAACCACATCATCTAGCTAGCATTATTTTCAGTGTTTTGTTCACTGCCAAGTAAAACAGACAAAATGTGAATTGTGTTGTGCTAACAAGCTAACCTGTAGCAAGCTAATTTACCACAGAGAAAGTTTACTAGTGACTGACAGTAAATCAGGAAAACAGTATGAACACATATTGTTGGTTTAAAGGAACATTTATTTAATTCATACCATAATGTCAATGTTGCACTAGCACAATCAGCTAACTGTTAGTTAGCGTCAGTTAGCATGAACTGCTATTTGCTTTTTCTTACGTTCTTACCTTAAATTTGATGAATATATCTTTATGTTTCCTTTTTGCTCCAGTTGTCTGTCCACATCTGTGAGGTAAATGTCAAACAATGTCCACACACCTCCTCTTGTTCTGTTTAACCGCCCAAGACTCACTTTCCTTTCAAGATTTCTGCCATGTGATGAAGGCTAATTTAATTTATTGATTAGATGTTTTTAACACCATAGTTGTGTTTGAGAAATAACCCTATCTGGTAGTGACTACTGGGTCAGGGTCTGGGTGTCCAGTGAGGTTTGGACCAGGGTGTGGACCTCCTGCTGGTACTGGGTTGGGGTCAGAGAAGGGACAGGACCTTAAGGGTTAATGGGTGTTTGATTTCATATAGATGTCTTATTCCTTGCTAATCATAATTTTATTTTGTGCCTTAGAAGAGGGTACCTGTACCCAGTTTGTTGTACAATGACAATACATGTATTCTCTTCTATTATTATGTTTGTTTAAACCACTTGAATGACCTGGCATTGATGCTCATCAAGACAAATTTATATCATAACAGAAGTTATCTCATGACACTTTAGAATTTAATTTAATGTCAGCTGAGAAGGAAATCAAACTTGATTTGATTTCCTTCTCAGCTGACACACCACACAATGTTGCCATGACGACCTGATACTCCAAACTTGGTAGTATCCCATAATGGAAATACCCTCCAGGAATAGTACCTGGTACCCAGGTCAATTTGGTATAGTAATGTGGCTGAAGTGTTTTATATTATGGGATGTGATATTAATGACCAGTTGTATAGTCTTGTATACATCCTGTGGGAGGCACGCATATAGAAAGACACACACACACTTCCTCCACAAGAAATCCTGTTTTTTCTTTGTGTGTCTTTGTGTGCGCTTGTATTCCTATCTTTATGGGGACATTGATATGTTTAAAAAGTCAAGCCATGGAGACCTCTAAGACCATGCGGGCCAAAATTCAGGTCCCCATGAGGGTTAAATATACATGTAGGTTCCTACTAGTAAAATATAAATCTGTGATTTCTGTAAATGATGTGGCTCTTGTTTTTTTTCTGGAAGTCTCCATAAAGCATGAGGGAATCAGGTACAAAGCCAAACATGTATTTTTCAAAGGTTTGATGAGGTGTTTGTTTCTTTATTTAAATTTGAAAATGTATATCTTTTTTAATTGAACTGAATTTTTAAAATATATTTTTGAATTATTTATTTAGAAGAAAAAATAAAACAAAGATGTGTGTTTTGATTACAAACTTGGTGCTTATGAGCGATGGAAACACATATGTGTGTGTGCGTGTGTGGGCTATAAGAAAACATATGATGCTTTATTGTACCTCCTGTGTCACCACACCAGAATGTGCATTACGTTAGTCAATCAGACAAGCACACACACAGGAAGTAGGAAGTGTGTGTGTGTGTGGTACTTCCTCCACCTTGTCTGAGGATCAGTCTGCCTGCGTTTCCCACAGTTCTCTGTCATCTTTGACCTTTGACCTCTTTGACTATTAGATCATCTTTTCTGCCCCAACTTATTTGAACTTAATTTTATGTCTCTGTCATTGCCATAGTAACACCCATTACTCATTACTATGACTAATATGTCACAATATTTTTCTAACATGTGACATTTATGAGAAAACATCTTTTGTGAAGATCTCTCATTTTTGGAAACAGTGGTGACCTAGAGCCAGGAGCGCCGCTACCTATTGTGGGCTCCAGGAAAGGTGAACGTTGCGGCCCATTCATAAAATTACTTATGTCAATCTGTCATAGCAGGATTTGTGTGTTTGTGTGTTTGTGTGTGTGTGTGTGTGTGTGTGTGTGTGGGGGGGGGGGGGGGCAGTCCACATATAAAGGCCCTTGTGCGAGCATGAAAACAAAACGGAAACTATAACAAAGAGAAAAGTGTAAAAATCTAAAGTAAATGGATATATTTTGGGGTTTTTTTTTTAGACCCAATGTTAAAAAAAATACATTGATGTAATGGTCGAGATTTATAAAAGACGCTGCTCATTATAAACAACACAATCCAGAATTTTGCAATTTGCAACTTCAACCAATTTTAAAGATATAGACCCCCCACCACCACCAAAATCTAATCATTTCCAGATGTCCCCATCACCAACCAACCCTGAAAATTTCATCAAAATCCGTCCATAGGTTTTCGACTTATCTTGAACACAGACAGACAAACAGATAAACGTCGGAAGTAAAAAGACTTGTGAAATCCTGGAGGGACTGATAAACTGCTGTTATTATAACCTAAATAGTACAGAGAGGAACATTTCTAAACAAAAAAGTGTTAACTTCAAACGATCGTAATCAATTCCATCATTCAAAGTATATTTTTACTCAATGAAACTAGAAAAGCACTGAGAGCGCAGACCTCCGCCAAGGTAGACATGTAGACATCCACACACCCACCCACACACACACACACCGATCACCCCCAAAATGAAATCAGTTGTTCCTGTTCACATTTCCAACATATCCTGGGAATTTCATCAAAATCCATCCATAAGTTTTCCAGTTATCTCGAACACAGACAATCAGATAAACGCCGGCAAAAACACAACCTCCTTGGCGGAAGTAAAAATAAGGATTAGATATAGTTTACAGCAGAGGATGATGACAGTGTAGCTACAGAAAACACTAATGAAAACAGGACAGGCAAACATTATGGTGACGGCGCACCAGCCAGAGACACATGGTAAAAGTAAAGCACACTAACAATAACACTAATAATAACTAGAAAAACATCCGTTAAGTCAGAGCCCCCTCCCCCGAATGAAAGGAGGTCAACCAAGTACGTTACGTTTGTCTGTCCGTCTTTGTACAACATAGCTCAAAAAGTTATCGACAGATTTCCATGAAACTTTCAGGATAGTTTGGGAATGACACAAGGGCCAATCGATTAGATTTTTTAGATCCTGGATTCTGGGTCACTTTGAAATGTTAAATTATGGTAAATGGATAAAATAATTACAATAAGACAGACATACAGACAGACAAACAGATAAACGCCGGCAAAAACATAACCTCCTTGGCGGACGTAATAATAATAATAATATTCCTACCTATTTGAACCACTGCAACAACCAGAGGCAGAAGAGCTAGCAGCGTAGCTAGTAGCATAGCTAGTAGCATAGCTAGAAGCATAGCTAGTAGCATAGCTAGTAGCATAGCCAGCTAACTCGTCTTCCCGTCCTGACTGATGCATCCTGCATTCTATCTGCTCTGTAAGTTTACAATAGTAACAGGATTTGTTCTTTTTCTGTCAAATGCCTGGAAAACATTCAACTGTCTTTTCAACATTTTAATGCCAGACCAAACCACAATCAAGGTGATAGCCTGTGTACTGTGTAGAAGCGCCAGAATTCAAACCACCAAGTGACATATGATGTAAATGACAATCATTGGTTCGTGTTTACCAGAACTGGACTGACCCATTTAGTAAAAGAGGGGGGGGGGGGGGGGGGGGTTAAATGACAATATGATGAAAAACTAAAGAAAAAAGTTATGGAAATCAACAACCATGTTTAATTAGCTAATTTTAAGTGATCTAATTTTGACCATTATTAGAAAAGTGTAAACAGTGAAACATGATTAAAAATAAAAATATATATATTATCAGCCATGGGCCCCTGTCAGTGCTCAGGCCCTTAGAATCGTTCCCACTTTTCCCCGCCTGGCTGTGCCCCTGACTACAGCTATAGGTGTCCGAGCACAGCCTGAAGAATAGACAGATTTTGATGGAAAGTCATGATTTCACCGTGTGTTTTCATTTGTTTGTGACTGGATTATGTCCTTTTTTAGAGTGGATAGCACTGATTGAACCCTATAGAAAATTATAATGTAATACTTACACACTATAATGTAATAATTTTAACATACAATGTAATAATGTCACCCTATAATGCAATACTTTCCCTCTATAATGTATTAATTTCGCCGTATGCTGTAATAATTCACCCTATAATTACATATAATGACATTTCACATTTCTCAGAAACTCTAGTAAAGTGCTTAGCTAGATTTTTGCCAGTAGCTTAGCTTAGATGTGCATGTAAATGTACTGTGTGACAAAAGTAATTTGGAGCATTAAGTGTTAAAATAATCTGGCCAAACCACATAAAACATGATATCCCCATCATGCACTGCTCTGTCTTTTTAGTTTGTTATAGTGCTCTGTTCATTTTCTCCTCAGCGATGGATCACATGCAGGCTGATTCTGTCCCGTACCAGGACACCCCCTCTGCCCTCCCTGTTCCCTACATGATGGCCCTGGTCATGTCCCAGCTGCAGCCACTCCTGCAGGCCTTCAACCACTCACTGGAGCACATCAACAACCAGGTGGAGGATCTGGCCCGTGACGTGGCCCAGTTGAAAGGCGGCCAAGTGCAGGTGGAGCCTCAGGTTGTGGGTCTGACGGAGACCAGACTGGAGATGGAGATGGAGGAACACTGGGAGGCCAAGCTGGACCAGGTGGACCAGAACATCAGGGAGGTCCAGAGGCAGCTGCACAGCCACCGCGCTGAGATGGAGGACAGGCTGCACTCCCAGCATGCAATGCTGCATTACAACCTCACTAGCTTCAAGACAGACATAGACATGAAGCTGAAACGCCACCAGAAGATGCTGCAGGTCAGTATATGATTAAAAATAACCTTCACTACCAACGATGACTGAAAAACTGTTCTTAAAGGTGATGGATGATGAGGAAACAGATGGTAAAGCAGGATAAAAACAACTGGAACAAGTGGTGCCAAACACAACAAACCCCAATCCTGTCAAACATTTGAGCTTTTACTGGACATCTCCTTCTCAAAATGTGAGACCATGGGTTTGACCTTTTAAAGTCACTCAAGGTCAAAAGTCATGGCACCACTTTGAAGCCCATGCCAGTATCTAAGTCTCTATTTCTAGTCTCTATTAGTTTTTTAGGTAGTGACTGAGTGACCCCCCCACCCCGAGCAGCTGGGTCAACAATAGGTCACAATCTATACACACAAGATGCAAAATGGTTGAGTTATACCTGAAATTCAAATTTGACCTTCATTGTGGCCTTGATGTTTGACCTAGAGTCTTCAAATATGTCAATGCACATTGTGTTGTCAATGCACTTCAACAGTGAGAGTGAAAAGAAGCTATATGTAAAACTGAATATGCAGAAATGAAAAGGAAATTTCTAATTTGTCCGATCTGTGATCACTGTGAAAACACATTTTGGTGACCTTGACCTTTGACCTACATTCAAAAAACAATGGAATCTGTTCTGGACCACCTCACACTTTTCCTGAATATTTCATGGAAATTAGCGCCGTAGTTTTGGCATAAAGTCACTTACAAACAAATGGACAAGCAAATAAACCAAGCCAAAAACAATACGATATTGTGACAAATTATAAGGAAACAGGACAAATGCAACTGGAACTCTGGTCATCTAGTCCTAATCAAATATTTACTGTTCTGCTATTTCATTGTAGACCAGGGGTGTCAAACTCAAACCACCTGAGGTCCTAGGGGATGATATTTTGTGTCCCCCTACATAACAGTTGAATGGTAGTGTGACCTGTACATAAGTCTCAAACATCGTTTTGTTGATTCTTACCACACTTTTATTTTATTTATATCCCTGAACAGAGTTTCTGGGATATTATGTTTTTGGTCTGACCAGAGGTGGACGTTTGGGTCTTTAAGGGTTAAAGGTCATTACATTAAACTAGTGTTGATCTGATCCCAGGTCAATCTCCAGGCCATGAACTCTACCCTGACGGAGCTGAAGCTGGACCAGGACCAAGACCAGGACCACATTTTCAGTGACCCACAGGTGGTTTCCCCTCCTCCCCCTCCTGTGATGCAGATGTCCGACACCTCGGCTCTGTGGGTCGCCTTCGAGAAGCTGGACAACACAGTGGTCAACAACACTGTGAAGGTGAGCACCTTTAACCAACATCATGTACAACTACAGGAGGTCCTCAGGTGACGCGGTACTCAACTTAGCTGTTTTGACTTTATGCCACCTGTATCTCTTGCACTATTTCATCTCCAGTCGCCCCATAGTGTAGATCAGGGGTGCTCAATCCTGGTCCTCGAGAGCTACTATCTTGTATGTTTTGGATGTATCCCTCTTCCAACACACCTGACGTTCATTATCAGGCTTCCGCAGAGCTTGATGAGAGGTTTATCATTTGAATCAGGTGTGTTGGAAGAGGGAAACATCTAAAACATTCAGGATAGTAGCTCTCGAGGACCAGGATTGAGCACCCCTAGTGTAGGCTGTCTGTGTTCAGTCATTTTCTCCGGATTCTTGCTTTTTTCACCCTTGTTACCCATTCCTGTTCAGCTCGTCCAACCATAGTCGAAGACTACGTACACATATGTATATACACACTTGAACTCAGCGTCGCTCCCTCACTTCACTTGCCCACTCACTCGTACCAACACACACGCTTCACCTACTGCTTAAAGGAACACACACACACCAATCACACCGATGCTGGTCCAGCCAAGAGGAAAGTCATTACAATAGAAACGAAGCAGGATATCATCAGAAAGTCAGCGACAGGTGAGACACCATCTTATTTAGGGGGTATTAAATGGTTAATTCCAATTTATATGGAAATTGGGTTTACATTCCCAGCATAGGACCCGATCTCATTCGTACCCTGAGGACCTACTTTGGATGTAAACAAGAAAAGCACTCTGAGAGCGCAAACCTCCACCAAGGCAGACCTTCCCCCTCCAAATGAAAAGAGGTTCGCTAAGGAGGTTATGTTTTTGCCAGAGTTTGTTTGTCTGTCTGTCTTTCTCTTAGCAAGACAACTCAAAAAGTTATGGATGGATCTTGATGAAAATTTCCTGACATGTTGGGGGTGTCACAAGGAACAAATGATTAGATTTTGGTGATGATCCAGAAGAGAACCTGGATTCTGGATCACTTTAAAATTTTACATTGTAGTAAATGGAGTATACATTTCACAGTGATCCAGAATCCAGGATCTCTTCCAGCTCATCAGCAAAATCTAATCATTTATTTATTCCTTGTGACACCCCCAACATGTCATGAAATTTTCATCAAGATCCATCCATAGCTATTTGAGTTATCTTGCTAACTAACACAGACAAACAGACAGACAGACAGACAGATAAACAGACAAACAAACTCCGACAAAAACACAACCTCCTCGACACTGGTAATAATATGTACACAACCTACAAAAGGACCCCAACCCCAACCCGACTGACCCACAAACCACTGTGATTTGGTAAACAGGTGATGTCGCTGATGGAGGACATGGAGGTAACCTCAGGGAGTGTCCAACGGCTCCAACGAGACTTCAAAGACCAGGAGAGGCGGATCAACCAGACGGCCAGGACCAGTCAGATCCAGTTCATGGAGACGGGCCTGGAAGTGGAGGCGGCCAAGGTGGTGGTGCTGAACAGGGTGGCGGAGCTGGCGGGGAATCTGAGCCTCCAGGGCCATCGTCTGCAGGAGAATGTGGAGGATGTGGATTACCTGTACACCGCCTTCCACAAGCAGACCAACACTTCCGGGGACTGCAACTGTGCGGGACTGAGCACCACCGTGGCTCGGCTGGAGAAGAATGTTGCTAATGTGACGGCGCTGGCTAATGACAACAGGTTAGCTTTGGAAGAGGAGAGTGAAGGAGTGGAGGAGCAGTGGGGTGGAGCCAGTGACTGGGAGCCGGCGGTGGAGGCAGTGCAACGGGAACTCCAGGAGGTACGAAAAGTTCACTTGGAAATGACAGTTTCACACGACATCATATTTATGTTATATCACATGTAATAACAAGTGGTGCAAGACACAACGAACCGCCACACCTCACAAACATTTTAGCTCTTTTGGATGTCTCCCTCTCAAAACATGTGAGTATGGGTTATTCAAGGTCAAAGGTCATGATGCCATTTTGGAGCCTAGATGTAGTTTCCTATCTATCAATAATAGTAACTGAGTACTTATGAATGAATGAATGAATGAGTGAATATATGCCTTTATGTCATTGGTCAAAGAGACAATAAAATGGAAAGTGAAGTCCCCTAAAGTGCATTGTGACATAAATAAATAAATAAATAAATAAATTACCACAACACAACATCTAAAAACCATAAAAAAAACAAACAAACATTAAAATCATAATCACTAAAAACATTCATGTGGAGTTCAATACACGTACGGAATCTGCATAAAAACGGATCCTAAGTCTGTTTGTCCATGTGTTAAAAGCTCTGTAACTCTTATCACCACTTTTTTGGAGTTGCCATCATTTAAAATCATATGATCTTGTTTTTGGCCTTTTAAAGTCACTCAAGGTCAAAGGTCATAACACAATTTTGAAGCCCATCTGTCAATAGTTACTAACTCTCTATTTCTATTGGTTTTTCTGTTATAGTTCATTTTAGTTTTTTAGGTATTGACCAAGTTGGGTCAACAATAGGTTAATATCTATACACACACGGTCTAGAATTAAAACACCAGCATCTTGGTGCTCATTAGAAATCTCTTAGATGAATAGTTCTAAAGTTACCTTTGAACTAGATTATTAAAATTTTACCTTTAAGTTTCTGATGTCAATGCACGTCAGCACTGATAGCAAAAAGAAGCTATATGTAAAACTCAGTATATAGGAATGAAAAGGAAATTCCTGATTTGTCCTCTCTCTGATTATTGCGAAAATACATTTTGGAGACCTTGACCTTTGACCTACATGCACCAAAGTGATCTATTCTGGAACACCACAGACTTTTCCTAAAAATTGGTCCTGCAGTTTTTGCATTAACTAGCTGACAAACAAATGAGGCAAACAAACCAAAAATAACACCCTTGGCCCCTCCCCTTCAGGGGTCGGGTCATAAAAATATTGCAGATAACTTTGAATTCTGTGCTGTTTCTTCCTGGTGCAGGTGAAAGAGTCTGTGGCCTCAGAACTTACAAAGTCCAGAACCGTGGAGGACCAGCTGGCCCAGCTCAGCCGGTCCCTCCAGGTCCAGATGGGTGTGTTCAATGAGCAGCAGGACCAGATCAAACGCCTGGTGGCCTCCTTCAACTCGCTACTCAAAGACGCCATCCGCCACAGTGACGTCCTGGAGCTGCTGCTGGGGGAGGAGGTGCTGGAGTTCCTAGAGTGGCCCGTCCAGGACCAGGAGGCCCATTCCATCCCAGTTCTGAAAGAGCAGCTGAGGCAGCAGCAGGAACAGCTGAGTGGACACGAGCTAAGCATCACGTCCCTACTGCGACCCAGTTCAGGTACCAGAAGCAGTTAGTTAGGATTTAGACCAGTCAGGGATATCTCCTTAAAGGTCGACACTCATTCTCTGACTGATCACTTCCTGGATAGTGAAGGAAACAGTTGTTCATGTTTGTCAGGTTCCTCAGTAGGAGGTTCCAGCTTAAATACAGTGTTTCTAATGGGAACCTGAACACTGTTCTTCTCTACCTACAGATATAGAGGAGGTCCCATCCGCAGACGAGCCCTCCCCATCCTTCCCCCTCCACCCTGATGACTGGACCTCTGAGAGGGTGAGTAGGAGCAGCAGTGATGGAGGTCCAGCCAGGGAGCGTCAGCTGATCCTCCCCCCTGAACTCAGACCCGTGGGCTTCAGAGCCGACGGCAGCTTCCTGTGGAACCTGGAGAAGATGGTGGAAGATCTACAGCTGAGGGTGGAGCAGCTGGAGCACAGGCAGCTCAACACCTCCTCGTCATCACCTGAAGGGGAGGCCAAGCTGCGGGCAGAGGTGATGTGGCTGAAGAGGGGTCTGGAGGAGCATCTGAGGGTATTCAAGAATGTCTTCAGCAATGCAGACGTGTTGGTGTCCTCTGAAGAGACACTGGAGTTGGACAAACTGTTTGAGCTGGTGAAGAGTAAAGATGGGAGGAGGCAGAAAAAAAGAGGAGGAGGAGGAGGAGGAGGAGGAGGGAAGCATCGCAGCAGAAGGGAGGTGCCAGGTTAGTGTTCTTCTCCAGTTAGAACCACAGCTGCACAGATTCATGATCTGTGACATAAATGAATCTCACAAATCATACATTCAGTTTCATTAAAGGGCGATTGGAAACAATAAAAAAAATAACAGGTGTTGTCATGAACAACAAACTCCAGCAGATGTTTTAGTTCTTCATGGACATCTCCCTGTCAAAATGGGTTTGTCAAAGTCAAAGGTCATGATGCCATTTTGGAGTCTCCATGTAGTTACCTGTTTGTCAACAATAGCAACTGTGTACTTAGGTTATGACCATTTGAAATCATGTGACCTTGATTTTGAGCTTTCAAGGTCAGTCAAGGTAAAAGGTCATGGGTTTTTAAACCCATTCCAGTTTTCCTATCTGTCAATAAGTCTCTATCTCCACTGGTGTGTCTGTTATAGTCCATTTGAATTAATTTATTTTTTACATTTACTGAGTGACCTCTTGGGTCAGCAAGACATAGAATTTAAATACCAGCATTTTTGCTGCTCATTGGAAGTCTAAGATGAATTAAGTACAAATTTTGATCTTTATTATGACCTTTGACCTGGTCTTCAAATTTGTCGTTCAAGGTTCTGATGTCAATGCACATTAACAGTAACAAAAGAAACTATATGTAAAACTGAGTATACAGGAATGAAAAGGAAATTTAGGAAAATTATCCTGAAAACACATTTTTGGTGGCCTTGACCTTTGACCTACAGTACATTTATCAATATTGAATGGGATCCATTCTGAACCGCCTCCTGACAATTTAATGGAAACTGGTCCAGTAGTTTTTGTGTAAAGTTGCTGACAACAAGCAAATGTACCCATCAGCAGACGAGCCCTCCCCATCCTCACAGATGTTCCTGCTGTAGCATCTGAACCGTAGCAGGTCCCAGATTAGTCCACATTCTAGACCTCAGAGGATCCTTTAGTTCATTGTGTTGTTGAGGGTCTGTACAGATACTGCCCCCATGTGGGTTGGACAATATGACCTTTGGGACATTAGTTAAACTATGTGTCCACAAAGGGGAACATTAGATGTGAAAAGGTTAAACTTTATTAATTAAAATGACTGGCTCTTATTTTCTTCTCCAGATGTTGTTCCTCTTCCGTTTGACCAATCACAGCAGGCTCTGATGTTCATGGCTGGGTCCCCTCATGTCAATCAGAATGGGGTCATTGTGTTCAAAGGACCTCTGACCCAGGATCAGCTTCATTCCGGCTCCTTCACCATTCCGGTGGGCGGGGTCTACCTGTTTGTCCTCACCTTGGACTTGAGGCCAGGCCACGCCCACGTCATCCTGAGACGGTCGAGCGGTGACGCTCCAGTGTCGCTCCTTCTGCAGGAGGTAACGGAGGCGGGGCCTGTCACCGGGATGGGCGTGGTGCTGCTCAGAGCGAAGGAGCAGGTGAGGCTGGAGCTGAGGAGCGGCCAGGGGGCGGAGTCAGGGGACAATGTGTTCGTAGGGCTTCTGCTCCAGCAGGACACCTGAGGAGGGATGGGAGACACCTGAGGGACATGTTTAACGTCAGAGCACCTTACAGAAGCGTCCGTCACCACCTGATCTGCCCCCAAACTAAATCTGCTCCACAAATGGACAAAAACTGAACTATTTCAGCTACTAGGCCAGGGGTCTCAAACATGTGGCCCGGGGGCCAAATGCGGCCCGCCAAAGGTTCCAATCCAGAGTGCAGACCAAAATGATCTGAGGTAAAATAATGAAAGAATAACCTACAAAAAATAAAATAAATAGATACAGACAGGTTTATCTGTGTGGGATTAACACAGAGTGAAACATAGAATATAAGTGAAATATAAAGTAGGACAAATTCAGACACTGTGAGAAAGTTCACATTAACCCATAAAGACCCAGTGCTACTTCTGTGTTGATTCCCAAATTGATTTTTCTCTATTTATCCCTTTCATAACTGATTTATCATCATTTGTTTTTATAATATAATCCTCCGTATTTTGCTTTTTTTGATGTAAATCATATATTTTCCTATAATTAATTCACAGATCATGTAGATGCTCATGAAAACTGAGAGCAAATTAAACGTTACCGTAATGATTGGAATATAAGATAACCCTGAGTATAAGATGACTCCCCTTTTTTCAAGGCAAATTTACCATTTAAAGAAAATACTTGTATTGACCTTCTGAAAAAACCATTGAAATGACGTACTGCTTTTACTTTTGACTGTCAGACGTTTGCTCATGAGATGAGTTAAAGTGTGCATGAGGCTTTTACTCACACATCCTCCCAGTCCCACTCATGCTTTGGTCTCGTCTCCTCCCACAGAACCTCATCATTCATCTGACACACAGCACTTTTTAAAGAATGGCCACTTTTAGATCCACGATAAGCTTTTTTCTTGTTAGCATTTTTCAGACCATCTTTTTGAAGGCACCATGTTCAGACGTTACACTCCACATTTCTTGTCTGCCTGACATAAAGTTAAACTTAGAATCATAGCTCTGCCTCAGTTGTCTATTAACTTGCTTAACTTTGGATCCACTTTGTTCTGGACAATCACCACCTCTCCATTTTTTAAATGTCCTGTCACTGTTTCTGTGATTGACAATTAAACCCCGCCCAATTGGCCTGTGTCAACAGTTAGACCCCGATTATAAGACAGCCCCACTTTTCCCACATCATTTTAACAAAAATCCTTGTCTCATATTCATGTCAATATGGTATAAATTAAAACAGAAAAAAATGATGAAAAAGTGACTTTTTCAGCAAATATATCAGTAACTGAACATAAAAACAAGTGTCTCAAATCACCAGTTATTGATCCAACTCCATGGATCAATGACTGGTGAATTGATTCAATTTTGTAGAAGATAATGGGGTTTCCATGGTAACTACGGAGCTTCTCAACAATTAAATGGGTCATATCTTATGACTAATTATTTAAATATATTGTAGGCCTGGAGCACCAAAAAAAAAAAAAAAAATCAACATCATATTTTTCATCGACACATCACCACACACACATGGGACATCCAAAACAAACATGAAACCAAACCCAGAACAAAGGATAAATGCGCTGTGGGGCACAGTGCACATCCATGTGCACTGTAGAGGATCAAGTCACTGAGAGACAGAAAAAAGGACACGAATCTGTCACTCACATGTTTCTGCAATGATTGACAGCAGCAGCCTCTGACCAATCAGTGAGTCGGCTGGATGAAGAGGAGAAATGGATCTAAAAAACAGAATGAATCTGGAGAAAGAAAAAAAAAACTAAACGAGGAGGCTTGTACTTCTGTTGAATGTCTTTCTTTTCTACTTTACCAATTAGGAGTTTATTCTGTTTATTCTATGATTGAAATATTTACTGTATTTTACATTAAAGGAGTCATTCCACTGAAAAACACTTTTCCACGCTCCTTTTGGAATCTGATGGGTCACCCCGACTTACCAACACATGCTCCTTTGACAGTGGTTTGTCGCCTCCACTGGCTGCATACTGCATTCACACTAAACAAGAGGAACCAGGGACCCAGAAAAAGCCGGTCCGTCTGACATCAGATGGACTTTAGCGTCACCCATGTGAGGTTAAACGTGTCCCTGATTGCAGCAAATCTGAAGAGGCATTAGCATTAGCATCGACAAGAGAAGACGGCACCACAGTAGCTGCTGCACAAACCTGGGAAAAAAAATGGCGGATCAAACTGGTTCATGTGGTCTCTGTGGAAATAAAGTCTGTTTTTCAGAACAAGCAAAGGCACCAAACCTAGCTGGATGTTACTCTGGTAAAGATAAACACACAGAGAGAGCGAGAGGGGAGTGTTCCTTCATGCATTCTGAGCCAATCAGAGACGCCTCATCACCGTGTCATGGACATGTATGAGGAAGTACCAGTAAACTCTGTTTGACCTCAAGTCATTTTTCTACTGTGTAAAAACAGCTGGAAACAAAACAATCTGGACTTTTCTTTTTTTAAATAGAACTAAAACACAATGTATTCAATAACAATGGAGAACGCAGCAATATTAATGAAATAACCATGGAATGACTCCTTTACATCCTCAGTAAAAAAGGAAAAACTTTGTGGCCTGAAGCCCAGGACCCACTAGACCTGGTTCTGGCTCAGTCTCCTCGGTACTAGAGGTCCAGGAGCCGTCAGACCAGGCGTCTCATCAACCTACGCTCCCCATTGAATTGAGCTCCTAGTGCTACTGAGCATGTGCACCCCCCCCCCCCCCCCCCAGGGGTTATCCCAGGTCAAACGCTCATTAATACCCCAGGCAGAAGTGGATTTGACTCCAATGTTGTTGTCGTTGCTGGAAGTGATTTTTTATTTTTTTTTAAGTTGGCTGTGACTGTTTGGGTCTTTATGGGTTAAGACAGAAAGTTTAGACAAAACTTTAACAGCTGAAGCATTTGTTCAGCAGGAAAACATTGAGCTGTTGAAGGGAATTTGTTTTACTGTGAGATGAGTATTTGTATTTGTAGGAAACTCCACCAGTATTTGATCTTCACTTCTTTGTATAATAACGTGTCTTTATACCAGTGGTTCTCAAACCCGGTCCTTGTGGCCCAGTGTCCTGCATGTTTTAGATATCTCCTTCTTATCTTTTTTATTTAATAAAAACTAATTAAAAATATGAAATAAAACAAAAAATAAATATTTTTTAAAATATAAACATTTAAAAAGAAAATATTTTATTTCAAAAAAACAAATGGAAATAAATAAAACAATCTCCAAAAAGTTTTAAAAATGAGGGAAATGACTAAAAAATGATGGACACTAGGCCACGAGGACCAGTTTATACAGTTGTAAAAACATCAGAGCAGTAAATATTTATAAAGAATGTGGTTTTGTAACAACTATTCTTATATCGTAAACTATTACTAGATGGACTCTGAATAAAGTTTGATCTATAAACATGTGTTGGTGGGGATTTATTCATTCTACGTTCCATGCAGTTTGAGTCCACTGGTCCCCATGTCAAACCACGACCAGGTGTGGGAAGTAACCAAGTAAAAGTACTTCATTACTTTACTTAAGTAGATTTTTTTGTGTCTGTACTTTACTGGATTATTTTCATGGCATGTCTTTAGTTTTACTGCCTACAGTTGTTCATAAATATCTGTACGTTTGATTCTTGGCATTCTCAGAATAGACTTTTTTAAACACGTGACAATATGAAAATAATTCACTTCAGAGGGAAAATCAGTGGAGAGAAATTGTGACTTTTAATATCATAATTATGACCATCTCATAATTTTGACTTTTTAATTTGGACTCCTAATTATGCATTTATCATACGTTTGACTTTCTCTCATAATTTCAACTTTATCTCACAATTTTGACTTTCTTATGCTTTTTTTCCCTTTGACCTTTGACCTGATCAAACACATCTACACAGTAATTCACTTTTAAGGTCTTTATTTTTTGCTGTTTAAATAAGTACTATTTCATCTATGGCTGCAATGCAATTTAAATTTACTTTATTACAATTGAGTAGTTGACTTAAACCAGTATTTCTTTTACCAGAGTATTTTTTTCACACAAGTAGATGTAATTAAGTACAGAATGGGAGTACTTTTACCACCTCTACCGAGTCCCCTAAACTACAGACCAAACCAAATCTGGGGTCATTTATTTTTTATGGTATGTGTTTTCATTCATGTGGAATCCTATTTTGTTCCTACAAATCCGAACGCAGAAGGTGCTTTCACACAGCATGAGCAGAGACCGGTTCTGTCCAGTCACACACTAATGCAATGGTAGAAAACTGTAGCTTCCTGTTCTTAACCACTATGTTCAAGGTTTAGACTGGAAACAAAAAGCTCCATGGAATGATTAGAACCCAGTCCAGTTCTTCTAGACCTGCATTTCCCTGGTAAACATTTTCCTCTTCCATCACAACTGGAAGACGTTACATCATTATCAGACTTCTGCAGCTGATCATTAATTGAATCAGGTGTTAGGGAAGAGAAAAACACCCAAGACATGCAGGGTACTGGGTCATGAGGATTTGGGGAACCCCATTCTAGACCCTCACAGCTCAGTTGTTTTGTACCAGAAGAATGAGATTATGACTTTCACAGATGCACAACCGAACCGATGGAAACACTTGTTCTAGAAGAAGGGTTTGTTTTTTTTTTGTCCCGCTGACAAAGAAACAAAAGCTCTTGTCTTCCCTTCAGGGACAGAGTATAAAAACAGAAGTACTTTATTCAATTGAATTAAATAAATTGACAACACTTAAAATACATTTACACTTAAATCCAGTTGTAGCCCTAAAAACTACCTCATGCTATAGGGCTTCACAAATGACACTGAACTGCATATATTAAATTATTTAACCTTCATTAAAAGCTGGGGAATAGATAAGACTTCCATCTTATATGACGCAGTAGTAGTAGGTGAGTCGAGGTCATGCGTTATGACTTTGGCTGCTGTCAGAGTGGTTGATCTTGGCGTGCAGAGCATGTTGGATGGCGCTGTATATGCTCTCTTTGTTGTTGATGACATTGTAATAGGTCAAGTCCACCAGGGCGTCGAAGTCCTGCTCAGAGTAGGTGAAGTTGTAGAGTGTGTACGGTGAGTAATCACTTGTCACGTCCACATTCCCAGCCTTCTTTTCCTCTTCAGTCTCACGTTTCACACCTGGAAAGTTGCAGCCGTGCAAACACACCAACAGTATCATTATTTTATGGCCTTTGTTCTGTTTAATAGTTTTAAAGTGTTCACACTGGCGCAACTGAAACTATTCTGAAAGCAAAGCGAGGAGACTCACTAGTAGACCTGTCACAACCATCAATAAACCAATTCATTGAACAATTAAAACTGTTCAATAATTTTTTTAATTTACAGAAGACACCAAGTTAACTTCACTGTATCTGTCACGACTCTTTCATTTTTCAGAAAGCCTGAACCTCACGATACTCAGATGGTTGCGTGAGCCTAGCGAAACGCTGCCAGATGACGTGAGTCAGGTTACAGACACATTTGTTTGTGCTACACGTGGTAACGCTACGACCAGACACCTTCACCTCAAACAACTACCCACTGCAGTTTCCACAGCTGAGAATAAAACATCACCAAAAGAGGCAGAGGGACCCTCACCATGGTCCTGACAGTCCACCATCACTTTGTCACACTTAGATTTGGTTTGTTTCATAAACGGTGACAAATGATGCATGCACGCACGCACACACACACACACACACACACACACACACACAGGAGTTAATTATATCGCCAAAGAGATGCAACCCTAACACCATGGAAAAGCTGACATTCAGACAAACGTTACACACATTTGACAGGCAGGATGAATTGCCAGGGAAAACATAGATATCACAAACAGCAATTCCACAACTGTAAAATAATGTATTTTTCATGATTAGAATTTTAAATATTCTTAAAAAACAAGTTTACCTTTAAGAAGTTTGTACTTGTATTATTATATTAGTTGAAAAATAGTGTCAAAATGACAATACTATCATTAATCACAGTAATTTCTGGGACAATTTATTGGCCAACAAAATGAGTCATCTTGACAGGTCTACTCACCAGGTCGTTTAAAGTCTTTGTATGTGGCATTGACAAGTGGGAAATGAACCACAATGGGGGCTTTGGGGTTCTGCTTGTCCTCAAAGATGTAGACCTCTTTATCAGGCTCCTTTTCCAGACTTTCCCAGTCTGCATGGGGGAAGGGGATCTGATGTTCTTTGCAGTAATTAGCAGTGAGTTCAATGACCTGGTGAAACCACACCCTTGTGTTAATACGAGGAAACAAACAGAAGAGACGCTAAAAAATATAACCCTGACATTATTAGAGTTAGTACTGCCCAGATATATCAGGCTTTTTTCTGAACAAGGACACTCAGCCCTCATACAATCAGCAAGCATCCTCTGGCCAATTAAACCTCATCTCTACAGATGTGTTTACACACTTGTACCACGGCCCAAGTATGTATGGGTTTTCCAGGTCCGAAACAGTAGATGGAGCTGTGGAGGGAATCTGTTGCTATCCAATAAATGCTGAAGTCAAAAGAAGACAAACTCTTACTTATGTGTTCATCGGTTTGAGGAAAAAGAAAAGTGAATTTTGTTGTCTGGCACTTGACAGAGTGGTTCTGTAAATAAGGCGAACCTGGACCTAATGGTTCTGTAGAGCAGGTGAACCTGTGTTGTGTAGGTCAGAGGCTTTGTCAAAGACAACAGAAGCACCATTTATGGTTTGGTGGCCATTTACCCAACTATGTTGATAAAATATGGTCCAGACCTGGTGTAAGTTTTGTCACAAACATCATACAGTGGTTGAGGATGGGTCACCTGGATCGAGGACCACCTTCTGAAGTGGACTTTGGCACAGTACAGTTGTGTTCATAAATAAAGCAGACTTGGGTATGTAGTATACTCTGTAGTATACCCTTTGCTACATCAAAATGTCATTACTCCAAAAATATTCTAATCCGAGTAAATATATTGTGCGACAGTGAAGCTTTCAGGTAGCCTCAGAGGACTTTACAAAGGGGTGGGGTTTGTTGTGCCTGGCACCACTTGTTCTGTTCAGTTTCTCCCCTTATTGCTTGTGGTAAATAAATAAATACCTCAAGATGGTGATCCGGGTCCCATGAGTAACTCAGCACGATGATGACGTCCACGTCTCTGCTCGGCCTCAGAATTGGGGCACAGCCGATATTGATAGCGTGTCCAGAATCCACCAGGCGGAGGGTGGGGTCATGGGGTGTCAGTTGGTTTGGGAAGGCGTCAGGATGTGTGTCTGAACAGGAAACAGGGGCAGGACATAAACACTGGAGGCGTGATCAAACATGTCGCATCTGGAGTTCATTCATACATTTAGTGTCCAAACTACCCACAGTTTAAAGTGATGTTACAGTGACCCTAACCCTGCATTTCAATGGTATTTATTCATCTGCACCTACTGACTAATTAGTATTTATACCGTGTCTGCTGTTTGAGTCTGGTTTATGACTCCGCCCCCTGAAGGCAGCGGTGTCATAAAGGGAAGCAAGGGCTATCGTTTTTGGTTCAACTTTTGTTTGTGCATCTGTATGTTTTTCAGTAACTTTGCACAGAAACTACTGCACCAATTTCTATGAAATTTTCAGGAAGGTGTGAGGTGGTTCAGAATACATCTCAACATAGGTCAAGATCACCAAAAATGTTTTTGACAATGATCAGAGATCATTGGGCAAATCAGGAATTTCCTTTTGTCCCCTGTATACTCAATTTTACATATAGCTTCTTTTTGTTCTCACTGTTGATGTGCATTGACATCAGAACCTTGAAGGAAAAATTTGAAGACTAGGTTAAAGGTCAAGGTTATGAAGGTCAAAATGCAACCTTAAGATAAATAGTTCAAAAGTTATATCCAGAGACTTTCAATGATCCCTGATATGCTTGTTTTTTTTTTATTAGATAGAAAGAACAAGAAAGAAAAAGAAAGAACTTATTATACAACTGTACAACCAAATTTCTCCTCTACCTTTAACTAACCCATCCATCCATCCATCCATCCATCCATCCATCCATCCCCTACCTCTCCAAGTGACAAAGTTGCTGTCATTGTTGTACTTCCTGTGCATAAACAGTCCACGCATGTAGTTGAACATTGTGGTGCTGCCTGCACGTTTCCTGAAGAAATCGTTCACCACTCTGGCAGATGTGGTAACTGGACTGAAGATTAAAGTGTCCAAGGGTGAATCTTTTTGGTCCTCTGTCAAAAAAAAAAAATGGAGCCTATGGGTGAGTCTATGGTTTTGACCTTTCCAACCTTTATTGCTGAAAGGATTCAAACTTAGACTTCCTGTTTGTATGTCCTGTCTATGGAACTAACCGCTGCTGTCGATGTCAGATTCCTTTGACCTCGATGAAGGCTCCTCCTTCATCGTACTCCCCCACATCTCCGTCAGATTCACAGCAAACGCACTGCTCCAAATGCCTGTGTAGAGTTTAGACCCAGAACCAGTCAGTAACAGTAGTCACTTTTCCATTGGCTCTATGGGCAAAACTTTACCAATATTGACCAAATGTTGAAAAAACAGAAGTGGTTCCATTAAATCATAAGTGCAATGATTTGTTTATTATCACAAGATGACATGAGAAGTCATTCCATAAATATGAACATACATCTCTTGTTTTACAGACATTCCCCATTACCCCCCCCACACACACACACACAGCACCAGGTTTCTGTTAAAGCTCTTTTTTTAAAATGTTTGTCAACACACGTTTTTTTAATTCACCTGTCTGTAGTACTTTTAGATAACATACCATTTGTGTTACACATACGGTGAACCAGACATCCTGAAAAATTCAAAACCATCCTGAAATCCAAACTGTTGTCCTGAGTCCATCCCTAAATGTCCCAAAACTTACGCCCAAACAGAATACAGTAGTTATTTTCTGATAAACTTTGAAAACTGTCGACAGGTTGAGTCGACTGCATGTAGTGTCTGACTACAATACAACTGGTTTGTTTTATGTTCTACTATTAGATGAATATGCACTGAATATGCAGCAGCATCTGTGCAAAAAAAAAAAAAATACTTAAGTACTTCTGTACTCGCTTTAACAAAATCTACTCATCTAATTATTTAGCTTTCTTAGGCCCATTTATTGACCCATAATGTGGTTATAATTTTGGCTCGGCTTATTATTATCATTAGCCTGAAAGGTTCAATCGCCACTTTTACATCTGTCAGTTATTTTTGAGTTCAGTAATTTTTTCTGTCTTCTCTCAGAAGATCTTTGAATAAAATATGTTTATTACCGGTTTGAAAAAAACTAAGTTTGTGTCATAATTGTCGTCGTCATCGTCGCCCCCCCCCCATACATACATTTTTATGCCCAACTTTTATTTCTGCTATCTGTCAGCCAATGGAAAAGGGACATAAGCAGTTGTGGTTGTGAATCAAACTTACCGATCAGATAAGGCAGACGGAGTTCTGGAAGCATCTTCACCAAACGACCCAGGAAGTAGTGGCTCCCAAAGTTTTCAGTTGGGACGAAGGCTCCATATTTGAGGACACCGACCTCATAGGGGGTGAACTCGCACCACTCTGAACACACACAAGGGGTCAGTGTGGACCAGGTCTGTTAAACTCTGCTGTTCTAACTCTAGGAACAGAAGGTTTTTTACCGGCTGAAGCCTCCGCTGCCTGCAGTTCCTCCTTCATGTTGACTGCAGTGTAGATGGGTAAAGGGTTCTGGCCTTCACTAACCGCCTGCTGCTGGTCTGAAAGGGTACTGGATACTTTCTGGAGCACCACACACAAATATAGAGAGCAGATTACATTATGTTAGATTTCAATAGATTGGAGTAGATTCCATTTCATTACATTACAACAGACTAGATTTGAATAGAGCAGATTACATTACAGTAGATTAGACTATTGATCTACAACAGAAATTCAATGGTTAAAGCAGCAAAGAACAAATGTACAGTATAAACCGCCCAAGAGAAATAAATGATAACACTAATAATCAGGCCGTGGTTAAACTGTGGTGTTGGATAAACCACCTGTGCTAGTGTTCTTTCCTACTGTGGTGGCGTCTGCAGAATCATTGATGACAATGAAAAAGAACTATTCAGAGAATGCCTAATCTTACCCCATTTTCTGTCAATCTCAAGTTTCTATAACAACCCGTTCTTTAATTAGAGCAAATAATGTGGTTTCGACCTTCCTGCGACCCTGACCTTCTGCAATATTGCTAATTTTGTTATATGTATATATGCTTCAGTGTAATATTATGATAATATATGCAGTATTGTTTACGTTATAGCGTGATAGGTCTATGCTTGACACACACACACACTTTTGCAACATGTCACCTTTGACCTCCAGAAATCTCAAAATCGTTTGGTACCAATCTGAAAGTTCTTGAGTTATAACAGATAATGTGATTTTGACCTTTCAGCTAATTGTGACCTTTGACCTTTACTCAAATGGATCATTGCATTTGATGTGCATTAGCTATATGTATATGCCCATGTCATTTCATGGTGATATCTCAGGTATTCATTGAGTTACAGCATGATATGTCTAACACACACACACATACACACAAGGCAATTACAATAATCTCACCCGACCAATATAAGGAGAGATTAAATATGACATAGGCATTCTCCTATGAGGCTGATGAGTAGCATGAAATGTGAAAAATGTAGCAGAAAGATTCAGAAAAGACAGTGGAGGAAGTAGCACAAGTATTTAGTGTGATAGAAAAAAAACTGTAGTTTCTGCAGTATTTCGTGTCAGTTTGGGACTGTAAACTTTAGTTCCTTCAGAGACATAATGGACAAAACACTGCTGAACATCTCACCTTCCCAAAGATCAGATGTTCAAACATCAGCCCTGCCATGTCGGTGAACGATGACAGGTAGCCGTCTTTAACTTTCTTGGCGATTTCTTCATAGTAATAGCTAAATTGTGTCAATGAGAAGACGCTCCGGGTCCCCTTTGCGTTCTGTTCTCTTTGGGCATTGATGAACCTGTCCATGTTCTGCTGGGACCAGTTATTGTCCTGGTACACAGCAGACATGGTCCTGTTCAGACAAATGAGATACAGTTATATTCAAACACAATGACCAAAAGGACGACTGTTCTGTGGAGGAAAAAGTCTGATCCACCTCCAGTAAGCAGGCGCTTCAACTCATAATATTCAAAAGTTTGGTGCAGCAGCAGCTGATCTGTCAAAGTTTGCAGCACAGAAACTTTCCAGCTGAAAATGGAAATATAGTATTTTTGGAAAGGGCAAGACTTTTGATTCTTTGTTAAAAGCCAAGTTATCCTCATCAGCAAAAATAAAGAAAAGGAGAAGGAGGACAGAATTCAGGGAAGTGAAAATGAAACGACACTTGAACATGAGGTTAAATTTTATTGATCAAAACCTCAAAAATTCTCCCACTACTGCTGGGGTTTTCATCCATTTCACCCTTTATTGCAGCTCAGCTGGAGCCACAGCACCAGGTTCATGTGTTAGAAAAACATTTCATCATTGGTTGAAGGAAGTGGAGGTGGTTCTGTGTTTACAATGTTGCCTGTGAAATAAAATCCTTAAGAATAGTCTGTGTTTAAAGATTCAATTGCATATGTGTACATATGTGTGGCCCTAGTCCTGAACCAAGTCAGAACCACTTGTGTAATGACACCAGAGGTCCAGTTTTAACCCTTTATGTTCACTCACCATGTGGATCCAGAAACCCCTGTGATGTAAGAGACTGTGTCCAGGACTCCTATCTCCTTCAGAGCTTTCAGACCACCCAGCAGCCCAGTCATCGCTCTGGCTCCGCCCCCTGAACCAACCACTGCTATCAAAGGAACCTGTACACAGGAAGTAAACATGTTGGACCCACTAGAATGTTCCACCACGTTCAGTGATGTGCAGGTTGAAATATAAACGACCGGCAACTGACCGCTTTTTAACTAGCCTGTCCGTGACTCAGACCACAAAAAATATATTTGAAAAGGATAGACCCGACCGCCTCTGGACCCACATTTTTAAAAAATAGTCAATGATTTTCATACCTGTATTTATTGCAGGTATGCGAGTAAGGTCATTTGAGCCCGGTTTCCACAGAAAAGAAAACACTGGGTGTTGCTCATCATCTTTAAAACCAAACTTTACTTCTTTTTTTTATGTTTCCAGAGCTTCCACTCTCCCAACATTATTTTCTCTCTTGCTCCCTGTGGGTGACCGTGGGCACCCACTTACTTCGGGTCAGCCCGCGCATCACTGACCAGGTTCCATGTAAACTATCTGACAGGGACAGACAGTGTCTCATGGGTCATGTGACCTCAAATAAACCAATGTCAGCCTGTACCATACAATGACAAAGGAGAAAGTGCGTGGGAGATGGTAACATTCTCACCTTAAACAATTTCAGAGTCATTCTGATAGAGGACAGAGGGCTTCCATTTAACCCATAACAAACCATTCAACTGCCTCGAGCACTGAATCTGCCACTTGTAACTTCGGTCAATTCCTGAACACCCAGATCTCATGTTTTCACCAGGAACGTCACAGTTTATGACACTATCACACAAACATCTCCAGGCGGGTACCACTGGTAACCATCGATACAAGCCCCGCCTTCATTTCATAGGTGTGTCCAATGGCAGAGCAGCTCAGACTAATCCTCTATAATATGCGTTTCAGTGGATTTATGCTCTCAGTGATGTTACGGGTTGACTATTTATTTACAAAACTATTTTATGAATGATACCTGGATACTTTTTGGTTAGCACAGAGGTTAGCATATTCATTAGCAATCCCTTTGGTTGTGTGCCATAGGTGTGTTTGTTTTGTATTATGTATTTGTATTATGTTTGTATTACTAGAGAATTTCATGTAAATAGGGAGTGGTGGAATAATTAGCCTTGATGTTTGCTTCTGTTGTATAATACTTGTCTGTTGTACAGTAAGTGTTAGCCCCAGGATGATAGTGTGCTAATCGTGAATGTGGCTGGACACAGTGACAGGTGGGAGTTGATGTTTGTTAGCCTGTTAGCTCTTCTGCTATGCATCAAAGATAGACATGTACTGCTTTATTAATTCCCAAATGGGGAAATTCAAACGCCATAGAGTCATAACATTCATCACACAGAACAAAAAAACATCACTATGAACTCAAATCTCTGGAACTTCAAATAAAGTGGACCAGCAGTGTGAGGTTAGCAGGGCCTGGCAGTGAGCTGCTAATGCTAGCCACAGAACTCAAGAGAAGCGTGAATTGAAAACAGACGTCTAACACTTCAGTGTCCAGATAAAGTTTCCTATTCTGCTCCAGTAGCACATTTGGTCAATAGTTCTTTCCTTCATGTCAAAACTTAACTTAATTTAAACTTGTCTGAACTTCACTTGAACCCAACTGAATTTAACTGGGGGGGGGGGTCTGAGCGTAAAACCACTGGTCCATTTGTCAAGTTAAATGTGTTCCTCTTATTGTTCCTCTTTTTTTTCCTTCCTTCTTTCTCTTCCTCTTAAACTCACTCATTACCAGTTTTTTTTCCCTCATCTCACCTCATCCTCTTTAAGCTTGGAGCTCAAGCCTAGAATTTTCTGCAGAGCTTCTGCCACCACAGCTTTCCTCTTCTTCAGGAACTCTTTCTCCAGGTGTGGAGTGTCAAACGACAGCCGAACAGTGGGCATCTTTTTGGCTCTAGATTCAAGAAAACAAAGGTTAAAGGAATGATAGACCTGTATACAAGCTGGTTAATATTTAGCTTTTTTTCTTTTGTCGGTATTGTCCTGTTGCTTTGGCTGATATGCTCTTTTTTATCTGTTTATGATTTACTGACAGGTGAAGGAAAAAGACAAGAAGAGTAGAATAGACTTGAATATGCACTTAACAGTGGAGCCACTCTGCACCACAACAAGAGGGAAAAGGTCAAGATAAAAATAATAAATAAAGATAAAAAGACAATAAATAAAATAGTTATGGTAGATTTAAAAAAAATAGTAAGGTAGAGTTAAAAGTAACAGTTATTTTAAATTAAAAAGTGCAGTGATGAGTGTACGTATGAGTTAAGGGGGGGGGGGGGGGATAAGGAAAGAATGAAGAAAAATTTAAAAAGACTAGAAAAAACAAAACCAGAAAGAAGAGATAAGAAGAAAAGAAAGGAGGAGGAAGAAAACAGGAGAAAAAGAAGGTGGTGGTGGTGGTGGTGGTGGGCAAGACAAAACAGAAAAATGAAGGAAAAAGGGGAAAAAAAACAGGGAAGAAAAAAAGGGGGTTAGTAACAGGGGAAAAAGAAAAACAGGTGTACATTTGGTTTAACGGGTTCTATTTTTATTGTCTGATTGTAATGAAATATTTTCTGACATTTCTTTTCATTTGGCAAACAAAAAATTAATTAAAATCCATATCGGCTACAAATACTGTCTTAGAAATATCGGTCAATCGACGAATGGTGATGGAAAACAACACCGTTATCTGCACCCAAAAGACTAGTTTAAATTAAACACTGCATTTATTTCCCCACAAATAAACACATGAAAGTGGATGTGATGTCAATGTCTTACTCTTCTTTTGTTTCCACGTCCAAGTCCACCACATCCTGAAACAGTTTCAAACTCAGGTTATTCTATAATCACATATTATTACTTCAAAGAATGATGGAGTAATGTGATCAATGGGGTTTGTCCGTCTGTCTGTCAGCAACATGACTCAAGAAGTTATGGACGGATTTGGCTGAAAGTTTCAGGAAGTGTTGATACTGACACAAGCAACAAGTGATAAACGTGTGGTGGTGATCAGTGGATTTGGGGGGGGGGCTGATCTGCCTTGGTGGAGTCTACTCTCCCAGTGCTTTTCTAGTATAGAAATAAAACAGTAGAACACACAGTGTTACCTGGTCTAGAGTCAGAGAAACCTTCCCTCTATAATTGGCTGGAAGATTACGCAAATGTGTATACGTTTCCCTGGCAACAGGATGGGGTGCATCATCTTCATCATCATTCATTTCTTCAGTGTTCGGCTGAAAAACGGGACCACAGGGATATGTCACACATTCATAACTAATCAGTTTTGTGCAGGAACTCTGGTTTTTGGTGCTTTCACTTCCTGTGACCTATAATAACCATGAACTTCCCAGATTGCCGGCGCCATGTTCAAAGTCTATGATAAAAATAGAGGACTCTTGATATGAAACCAAAACCATCACTTCCTTTTTGTACTCAGACTAACTTTTTAAGAATTTTACACTGTTGTGTAATCATTTCCTGAAACCACAATGAAATTTGCACTTAACTTGATCAAGAATTTAACAAAACTCAAGTTAATAATGTTACAAAATATCCTGAGTGATATTTGAATAACGTTTCTAACAATGCAATACTTCATTATTGGAGATTTATTACATTTTAAGGTCAGTAATTTTCCCAAACTCCTGATGTAAAACATGTTCATTTTCAGTCCACAGTTCTACATCATGATGCTACAGCCTAAGCCACACCCCTTTAACCCAGTAGTTCTGTTGTTTCAAATCCAGTGTATAGAACATTCTCAGAACAATAAGTGTATAACTCCATTACATTAGTAGTACTACAACAGTAGTGTGCAGGTCCATATGTGACCTTTGACCTGCCCTTGGCCTATTTCACATGTAGCATATTTTCTATGGTTATATGAATACACAGTCTGAAGCAGACATGTCCAAACCATTCCCAAAGGGTCGGTGTGGCTGCAGGTCTTTGTTAAAACCAGGCAGCAGCACACTAGACTGGACTCAATTAATCAACTGATCTCAGTCTTCAGAGAGTTGATTGGTCAAACTGTTTACTCTTGGTTGGTTGGAACAAAAACCTGCAGCCACACCGGCCCTTTGTGGAATAGTTTGGACATGCCTGGTCTGAAGGATCCTGATCACACCACTTGTAATAAACATTTCACACTTACAGGTAGGGCTGGGTGATATGGCCCAAAAATAAAATCTGTCATTTTTTCACCCAAAAAATCTATATACGTCTCCCCCCTACTTACTACCACTCCCAGTTTAGTCTCCAGGTCTCTGTTAACGTAGAAATACAGCTTTTGCAGCCCGTTCTTTAAAGAGAGCATTTTCGTGTCCTCAAAGGCTCCAACCACCTTTAACACCTTGTAAACGCCATAATCTGAGGACGAAAAACAAACAAAAAACAGCAAAGTTTCAGGAGGAAAGATAAGTAACTTAACAGTTATTTATTTGCATAACAAAACCATCAGAGCAAAAACTCACCTCGTAATTGCTTGGAGCCTCTTTCTCTCAATAGTGATCAACGCTACTAGCGTTGTCACTGCTAACAGCTGTGTGCCTTAGCAAACTACCTTCATCAGTTGTTCAGCAGCGTTAGCGGCTGCTACGTGCAGGTGCACAGCTGTTAGCAGTGACAACGTGCATTGATGGCTATTGAGAGAAAGTAGCTGCAAGCAATTATGTGGTGTGAGTTTTTGTTCTGTGAACGTTTTGTTATGTAAATAAATCACTCAAACACATACCCTTTTGAGAAGAAACACGTTTTATTTTATTAACCCCTTGAAACCGGCCGGGACTACTTTCGCTTTAACCAAAACCGGACCAGAACTCGACTCACAGGACACTGTAGGGGGTAAGTCACTGTGAGTGCAGAGTAAAGACTGTGATCCCATACAGATTCATGTGAAAACCAGTGAACTATTCCTTTAAGAGTGATGGTTGTATGTCATTAAAGACACATTAGGAACACATCCAGTTTCATTTAAAATTTATTTATAAATATCCGTCATGAAACACTCAAAATTTAGGTAAGAGAGCAATTTAACCCCTTAAATTCACTAATTGCCAAAATAAAAAAAAAAAACTCTATTTGTTACCTACTTTCCTATCTGCTCATTTGTTGTTGTTTTTTGTTCCGTTTTGCTTTTTGTATATATGTTTATGTTTAGTACTTCAGTTATTTATTATTGGTATTGTTATTGTTATTATTTTTATTATCATCATTTTTGTACTATGCACTATATTGCTATAAGATGAATTCAGGTTATTGGGGAAGTGAAGAAGGGGTAGGATTAAATAAGCTTATGCTTCATCCTATTCCTTTTCGGACATGTCATTGTGTATTATTATTGTTGCACTTTGCACATGTTTGAAATAAATCATTCAAATCAAATCAAACAATTCAACAGTTTTTTTCAGATTTCAGACTTTTCCTTAACAATTTTATGGACACACACACACACACATTATTGCTTTTGGTGCAATTTTGCATTCTTTTTTTTTTTTTTTTTTTTTAAATATGTGAATGTGTTTTGTGTCCTGATAGAGCAGCCTCCTGGTTCACACCAAAATTACAAGGTGAAACAGCCGCATCATTTCTGTAGCTTTTTTAGATAAAAATAAATAAAGTTGTGCAAATCCCAACCTTTACATCTTATGTGTAATAACCACGTCTAATAGATCGTAGGTGTTTTTAGTTAAAGAGTTCAAGCCCATTGAAAAGCTTGAACCGACCCTGTGGAAAAGGAAAAAAAAACAAAAGTGGAAGAAGGAATGAAAGTAAAAGATCTGACTGTTGTCTTACCGCACTTGCTGAGAAGCTTGTCAACACCAACCTCCAGAACAGTGAGCGGAGCAGCCTAGACCAAAGACAAAGAATAGACCATGACAAGAAAGAAAACTCAAATTCTCTGTTTAAAACAATAAAGAAAGATTCCAACGCACTCTCATCATATGTATGTGAAACATTCTAAAGTGTTTCGGCGTCCTAGCCTTAATAGGTTTATGTAACCAAGCCAATGTAATAAAGGCCTTTTCATTTTTCACATATATGAGAGTGCCTGGGAATCTCCTTTTTTTCTCCATTCAAAGAGCATCTCTCATAATTACTTATTGGAAATCCAGGTCACGCTTGTGAAGCTAATGTTTTTGGGATTAAATAAAATAAACTGACCCGCCTGCCTTCATGAAATACAGATGCAGAGGTTGACAGTAAATATATCTGTACATTAATCTAGCCCACAGGTGTCAAACTCCAGTCCTCGAGGGCCGGTGTCCTACATGTTTTAGATATTTCCCTCTTCCATGTGATTCAGTTTAACCCATTAACTCCTAAGAACTAACAAAATAATTGGTAACATGAGCAAAGTTAGTTATAAATATTTACAAAATGACAAATAATGTGGAAAGAAAACTACTATTGAAATTTGGTCCCAGTAATTTTAATTTTGCCTTTTAAAATAAAAAAAAACAAACTCTTCTCCATGCACAAAACTAAAGGAAAATGTTTAAATTTTTCTGAATATTTAAACTAAATCATCCATGCAGAACGCATCAGCACTGACACTTAAAGAGTTAATAATCAGCTCCTCATCAGACTGATAATGGCCTCCAGGTGGAATGGAAGAGGGAAACATCTAAAACATGCAGGACACCGGCCCTCAAGGACCGCAGTTTGACACCCCTGATCTAGCCCATAATACAAGGTCAGATTCAGTCTTTGGTGGTGGACAAAAATTTTGATGAGACGACGACAAGTGAGTTCATCAACAACTGTCTGAGCAGACGACACGGAAGTAACACACCGCATCACTATGGCAACCAGGTACTATAAAGTCAGTACTGTCCTGTAATGGAAATGCTACTTTGTGGATTTTATTTATTGTAGTTTATTTTTAGATCATAACCACCACCATAAAAAGATGACTGTACATCATCATTGCATTTTGTTAGTGACATCTGTAGTCGGATTCATATAATTTCATGAACTGTCAGTGAGATCAATTTACGATCACTCATCTGGCTGTAATAACTGGTTCTGATAGAGTCTAATATCACATGAGTGGATCGGGACATCCCTACAGTCTATTTGAAGAACTGGAACAAAGCAGGTTTTCAGACTCAGCTGTTTTGTCAATGTTCACATTTACTTCCATTAAATACATCACATTTACTTCAAATTCAGATTTTATTGAGATTTTGCTTTATCCTTACATTAGGAGCATATTTTTATCTGAATCAATTTGGGAGTTTAATACAATAACCATAACATACTGCAACATATATTTATAATATGGATCATATTAATCCTGTGGTATTTTCAAAATAATGCTTGTCACATTATTGATGCATTACTATTCTATGAATAATTAACCTTTTTTTGTCATTGTGATTTTAACTACTACTAAATTGGAATAGTTTTTGAAACCACAATCACCATCATTAATATCCTAATTAAAAATAACATATGGTTGATTTAACCATTTCAAGTGCAGCTAAAAGTAAAATGAAGCTGCATTAAATCACAAACTCACCAGCAGGATTCCATTGGACACATATTCCTGACATGTTTCATTACTGCAAGAAATATAAAATATAGAATATCAAAAAATAAATTTAATCAAACTGATGCATGAACATTATACATACATTATATATATATATATATACATATATATACACACACATATATATATATATATATATATATATATATATATATATATATATATATATATACATATATATACATATACATATACATACATATATATACACACATAAATAATGTTCATTATGTTGCATAATTACATATGTTCTAAAAATCTGTTACCTGTCAATCAGCTCAAATTCCATCAGAAGTTTGTCTTCTGCCTTTAATAAAAAAAATAAAACATTTTAGCGATATGTCATGAGGTTTAATCCATAAATGAACAGTTTATAAAATAAATAAACAAGTGTTGCCAGGCACAAATCTCACCCCTCGTAAATGTTTCCACTCTAAATGGACATCTGCCTCAAAATGTGAGACTATGAGTTTGACCTTTCAAAGTCACTCAAGGGTCAAAGGTCATGATGCCATTTTGGAGCCTACAAGTAGTTTCATATCTGTCAACACGTACGTATGAGCACTCTTTTTAGAGTTCTGACCACCTAAAGTCATGCAACCTTGATTTTGACCTTTCTAGGTCACACAAGGTCAAAGGTAATGATGCCATTTTGAAGCCCATGCCAGGTTCTCCATCTGTCGGTAATAACAAGTCTATCTCCACTGACTTTCAGTGAGTCCATTTTTGTATTTTTTGTTTAAGTATTGGCTCAGTGACACACTGATATCAATGCACATCACTTTACACAAAAACTACTGGAACAATTTCCATGAAATTTTCAGGAAAAGTTGCTGACAAATTAAAAAGCTGAGAGAAAAACAATACCATTCCATCCCTTTGGGGCAGAGTAGAAATATTTCATAAATGTATTACAGTGTATAATCTATACTCTACCTCATGTGGGTTAATGCTGAAGGCCTTGGTCTCCTTGATTCCTATGGTCAAGGTGCTGATGTCCAACAGGATGGTGGACACCAGGTCATCAGGGCAGAGCGGGTCCTCATCGTACAATTTGATCTCCAGAACATTCTATGGAAAAAAAAACAAACAAAAAACACACATACAGGCTTGTCACTGGCTCCACCCCCACACACAGTCCTGATACTGGCTCCGCCCCCATGTACAGGCTTGATTATATCCTTTTCATGTTCAGGGGTAGACGGGGGCATGTGTGGTTTGATCATGTTTCCAGTTTGACCTTAACTCAAATGTCTGCAGTATTTTTTTTTTATTTAATTGGAAAGATATTTCTTCCATAAGCAAAATGTTTCAGCCTTCAAACCAACTATTCCTTATGTTTTAATGCACTTCATAAATCATTAGCCCTTGTTGGTAGTAAAAATATAAAACATTAGCTATATTTAATGTACCATCTGACAACTAAATTTTAGATAAATTATTTACATATGTTTTTATTTATGCATTTGTTTTTTGTATATAAAAGTTGAAAATGTACTTTGTAATAATTCTATGATTGTGTTCCATTTTTATTTGTAGTTCTCGTAGAGCCAACTGTCCCCTGAGAAAACCAAATGGAAGTTAATGAATGCAAGAGCAAAATAAGCTCAGCTGGTTATGGAGCTTTGACGCTGAAGTTCAATTTTCAAATGTAAGCCTAATGTTTTGAAAATTAGAGATATTCAAATGAATATCAGTAAACCATTAGTATTCAAACTGTTATAGATATAAATATTTAGCATCAGCGGGCGGCCTAAGACAGAGGGTTAACATCAGCGGGCGGCCTAAGACGGAGGGTTAGCATCAGCGGGCGGCCTAAGACGGAGGGTTAGCATCAGCGGGCGGCCTAGGACGGAGGGTTAGCATCAGCGGGCGGCCTAGGACGGAGGGTTAGCATCAGCGGGCGGCCTAGGACGGAGGGTTAGCATCAGCGGGCGGCCTAGGACGGAGGGTTAGCATCAGCGGGCGGCCTAGGACGGAGGGTTAGCATCAGCGGGCGGCCTAGGACGGAGGGTTAGCATCAGCGGGCGGCCTAGGACGGAGGGTTAGCATCAGCGGGCGGCCTAAGACAGAGGGTTAGCATCAGCGGGCGGCCTAGGACAGAGGGTTAGCATCAGCGGGCGGCCTAAGACAGAGGGTTAGCATCAGCGGGCGGCCTAAGACAGAGGGTAGGCATCAGCGGGCGGCCTAAGACAGAGGGTTAGCATCAGCGGGCGGCCTAAGACAGAGGGTTAGCAAAGTTAGGAATGACTAAACAAAATGGTGGATTATGGAGCTTAACGACTGTTGCTGTTTCTGTAAAAAGAATTTAAAGATTTCTGACATTATCTCACATTCTTCACTCCTCGTTGATAAAAGGAAATTGCCACCCGTTCTTCTTCTATGGTGGTTTCTCTCTGAATCGTTGCAGCATCACTTTGTTACGCCCGCCCTCTGACTATACTTCACCGTGATTGGTTGGTCAGTTTCTGGGAAATCTAGCCAAACGTTACATTGAGCAAAACTAGACCACTACTGTAGCGCATCAAATATGCTGGTGCTGGGGGGGGGGGGGGGTCTACTGCAGATAAGCTAGCATTTTACCCTAAAGTCACCCTGATCCTGAGTGGACTCACTTTGGTCTGGACCGGGATCCTGCAGGTGAAATTCTCATTCCACTCTGGGTTGTTATTGTTGGACACGGTTCTGGTCCGATAGGGCGTGGCTCTGGCCGTGGGCAGAGACAGAATGACGTACAGGTCTGACGCTGAAACTGGAAGAAAGAGACGGAGGAACACAGTGAGTACAGGACCAGACTAAAGCCAGGTCCAGGACCAGATTCTGACTCAGGGTGCAGGACTAAACTGCATTAGGGTGCAGCTGCAAGTGGACTTACAGTAGTCCTGGCTCTTCTGGGTCTTGGCGCTCAGTACAGTGATGTTCAATGTCCAGAAGGAGATTGTTTCTTTTTGCTAATATATGAAAAAAAAACAGAACAGAATCATCACACAGCTGTTACCATGGAAACACTACATTGAACTTTTATTAAGTGATTTATCACGATTTATTGTCCATCTTGAAAGTTTTGACCTCAAATTTAATCACTTCATGTACCTATATTCTAGAGCAGGCATGTCCAAACTATTCCACAAATGGCCAGTGTGGACAGTTTGACCAATCAACTCTGAAGACTGAGATCAGTTGATTAATTGAGTCCAGTCTGGTGTGCCACTGTTTGGTTGGAACAAAAACCTGCAGCTACACTGGCCCTCTGTGGAATAGTTTGGACATGCCTGTCCTAGAGCATTGGTACACCAAATGTGAGACAAATCTGTCCAGCTGTTCAAAGGGTCTCGTTAACACAAAGACCTTACGTGGTGGCGGACACAGCAGTACACGCAAAATCATTACATCATCGACACTCCACGTTTCGAGGATACAAGAATACCCCCCTAATAACTATTTGACATGAAGATTGTACATTTTGACAGCCCAAAAATACTTACCAGATTGTGATCATCATCATTCCTGAAAGAAAAAAATAATAAATTAGTAAATGTGTTTAAGTCCAGAATGAGTTTCATTAAATCAGACATTTGTTTGACAGATTGTGTGGTTCAGATTTGATCATGTGACCAACATGTGGTCTGGTCCCCATCTGTTAATGACTGTCTGAAAGGAACTGATCCACTTATAGATCTGATCCTTCAGTCTAAACGTCGCCTCAGAGAACCAATAAAAGTAAGAGTTGGTGAAAAAAGTCTGACCGTGAGTTGGATCCAGACGCCATGTTGAACCTGTCAAATCAAAACCACATGATTAGACTCAGAAAACCAGTTTATGAAGGAGAATCCAGGTTTGTTTTAGACAAAGATTCACATTCATAGGCTTTTAATTTCAAATGGAAGTGGAAGAATGAGATAGAAGAGTAGGCCTGTGCAGAGAAGGAGTACTACAGGGGCTCTGGCACTAGCCCCCCTGCTGATCGACATCCATAGTTTTTTGGCTTTTTTGTATTTATAAAAAAAAAAAAAAAAAAAAAAGAGAGTTCCAACAGCAAAGTTCTTAACAAGGGGGCCTTGATCAAATGTGAAATTATACATTTGGAAAATAACATTTTACACGGAAATACTCGGGGTGGGAGGAAAACAAAATTGATTCACATATGCATCAGGATTTTTTGTTTTACGATTTTTAATTCAAAAATTTATTTTTTCCCCCCATATTTAAATGATTAATTTAAGGTGGAAAAAAAATTGCCACTTGTAAAGACCTGTAAACAGTATGAATCACTCAGATGTATAATATGCGTTAAGGAATGCACAGAAATCACTTCACAGAAGGCACGTAGACAACAGCTAGCTTATTATCGTATTAGCTTCAACAACATACCAGTGTTAAACAGCATTAACTTATGTCCTGATAAACAATACACGATGCTAAAATCTATTCCAACTGCATTGTGTTATTAATCTCACCTTGTGTTATTTACACACAGTAATAAACCAGGAGTATATGAAATAGAGCAACAATACAACAGCTAATTCTAAACACAGAGGTGGTGCATTCAGGACCGTCTACCATATTTGAGGAGTTCAAGAGCGCGGGATAGCTGAAAACTTTGAGAAAATGAGTTGTTCCTGAATAAATGTAGTTAAACAATCAACAATAATTAAACTGTATAGTCTTTCTAACAGAAGGGAAGAGCAGGGCTGGACATGTACACTTTAAAGTTCACTTTATTATTAAGTATGTTAATTTAAAGGCTCCTATTTGTGTTGTGTGCAGATAAATGGAGCAGTTTACTTCCCAAAGTTCGGTTCAAATATATTACTTAGTCCGGTTCCATTGGACCCAGGTTCACCAGATGAGCTGGGGTGTGGGTGAAACCACACCACTCAGCAATCAGATCTGGATCAGCTGCGACCCCAGATTGACCAGATAGAAATGCCCCCACAAAAACACCCCCTATTAAAAGAAACCACTCACACAATGTACAACAGAAATGTAATATTTAATTTTGGAAGTCGGGTTTAAAAAGGACAGGAACATTTCCAGTAAATTTCCAGAAACATTACATTGGAAGTTAAGACAGGGAAGTTTGGAAATACTCCAAATTAGAAACTGTAATTTAATAGAAATATTTGATAAATTGATTACACTGTATATTTCATAAAAATCAATGTGTTGAATCAGAATGAGCTTAATCCTTGTTCATTGTGATTTGGGTGTGAATTGTGTCGCATGTTTTGACGTCATATCAAGCCTTGGCAGAGGTCTGCTGTCTCTGACTGCTTTGTTTTGTTTTCATTTTATTTTCTTCATTTCTTTCTTTCTTTTTTCTGTCTTTTTGCCCAGTTTTCTCAGTTCTCATTGTGGTTGTTGCTACCATGGCTGGTATTATTTGAAATGTTGATATTGTCTTGTGAGGGTTTTCAGCAACTTCCATGCCAGGACAGACATGGAAATGTGGTTCAACCAATAATCATAATAAAGACAGTAGAATATCAAGGGAAGTATCATATATATGTTATGAAGTTTCCCTTGACAAAGTACATTTTCTCATCATGAGAAGGCAGCCAGACTACCATTCGGCTGGTCGAGACAGGTTTAAAAAAAGAAAAAGAAAAAAGTAGCCTCTCATGTTATAGTTAGTTTTAGCCAATATACCACAATCTCACTCAGGTAGTGTAATTATGGGGACCCATTCACACACACACCTGAAAATACCTCACCTACTCCAACAAAAGGGGGGAAAAATTATTTATCCGATTACATGATTAACCAAGTAATCGATGAAAATCAATTCAATAGATGGAATATATTGTATATATGACGCCACATACATGGAAAAAGTTAACATTGAATCAGCTTAAAAATTCTTCTTCAATAGGTCACACATAAAAACATCTAGTTGAGGGAATACAATTAAATTAAAATAACCCAAAGCAATTAAATTTGCTTCACTCAACTAAATTTGTTTTATGTGACCATAAAAAGTCAAAACTGAAACATTTTTAAGTTGATTCAATATTTTACTGTATGCCTGGATCAGCTCATAGATGCTATGTATCATCTTGGTCTTGCAACTAACATTCCCAACCCCTAGTATTTATACATTTTTATTACATTTTTTTACAAGATCAACAGTAATACCATTATATATTAAATAGATTTACTTCAGAATATTATAAATCACTTACTTGACTTCATATATTCCACAGGCTCAACTGTGTGTCTTCAATCGTCTTGTGCAGGGATCACCAACAGCTGTTTGCTTTGCTGCTACTTTATGATGTAGTCTTCTTCCAACACACCTGATTCTAATGATCAGCCATTATCCAGATCTGCGTAGATTGATAACGATCATCAGGTGTGCTGAACGAGAAACAAACATGCAAGATGGTAGTTAAAGCAATCATCTCTTTGATTATTGTTGCCATTTGCACATGTTCGAAATAAATCATTCAAATCAAATCAAATCTCTGCATGTGATGGAGTGTACAGTGCATACAGTCGACATGGCCTCAATAGTTAGTGCTGTGTGTGTGTGTATGTGTGTGTGTGTGTGTGTGTGTGTGACTGACGGATAGACTTGCATTAAGTCTGGTTGTTTTAGCCAAGATTACGCTACAATACCTTTTCCCAATCATATTTAAGTCCCCAGTTGAAGGTTAACCTTCAATTGTGTGCATTTTCATTCCAGTAAATTAATGGAAAGTTTTCAACTTGTAAATCCCCACCCAACGTATTGAGCAAAATTTGCAGTCCTATTTAACCTTAAATTTGAAACCTTATTTCAAAGTAATTAAGTGTTACCAGAACACCAGTTTTTTATACACACACAACAATTTTTTAGCTAAATATTCTGTCCTTTGTTCAGTATTCTTATTACTTCATAGAAGTAAATAACTTCAGATGTTTGAGGTTTTACCTACAGCTACAAATATTGACGTCACAGTCACCATTCTGCTGGACATGCCTCTGCACAAACAGACCATCTGTCAGTTTTTTTTTGATCAAAAACATATTCTTATGTTGAAACCACCTTTGTTCTATACTAAATAACCAAAAAGGACAGAAACAAACATCCCAGATGTTTTGTCCTGTTGTCACTGCTAACAGCTGTGCACCTGCACGTAGCAGCCACAAACACTGCTGAACAACTGATGAAAGTAGTTTGCTAAGGCGCACAGCTGTTAGTGACAACAACCATTGATCACTATTGAGAAAATATAGCTCCAAGCAATTACAAGGTGTGAGTTTTTGTTCCGTGACGGTTTTGTTATGCAAATAAAACACTCCTTTTAACACATACTGTTTTGAGAAGAAACACGTCTTATTTTGTTGACCCCAGGAAACCTGCTGGGACAACTTTTGCTTTGACCACAACCGGACCAGAACTTGGCTCACAGGACACTGTCGGGGGTTAGTCAATGTGGGTGCACCAGAGTAAAGGTGCTGGTTCCATACAGATTGATGGTAAAATACTAAACTATCCCTTTAAGAAATGTCATAAAAAATGCTCCAGGAAAACATCTCCTATCATATCTTTAAAGTTTCCCAGTGCATTAAGTAGCGTTTATGTATTTTATGAGCCGGTGGTGAAAGGGTTACAAGTGTTTACCTTTTATGACCTGACAATTAGTTAAAGGGTTAAAATATTAACTCAGACCTAAATGGAAAGAATTTAGAAAATTGTCTGTGTAACAGATGGACATCAAAAGTAAAATAAGAAATCAAACCTTTTTATTTCAATTATCAAAAGCATACATTGTACAATGATATTTACAACACATGTGTAACATCAAGATTATATTCAAATGTCATTTTACATTCATTTGAATCACTGTGTTTAGAACACAACAAACAATATAATAGCATGTATAACTCTCAAATTGCATCTTTATAGACTAGAACTGCATCTGTACATTTTTGTCCATTAGTCTATCTTCAGTCTCTCCGTGGGAAGACGTCTGTTCTTCACTGTGCTTCTCCCTCAGGTTTTTCTTCTCTTACTGGCTTTTTGGAGTTTTTCTTTGCAGAGAAGTAGGGTCTAAGGATGGGGGATTCCCTTAATCTACTGTTTATTTCACTGTTTATATCCAATAAACTCTGTAAAGCCCTGTCAGACAGCCTTGTGATATAGAGCTCTACAAATCAAATTGAATTGAAATATACAATGAGAAAATAAGAGTTCTTCAAGGAATTCAAATAATTCAAGTACAAAAAATGCTGTGGGCATATTCATTGCCTCTGGGCTCCTGGGACACTTGTCCCCTGCTGGACGGTCTGGGCCTGGGGGGCTCAGGGGCTGCTGCCTTGTTGCCCCCCAGACAACCAGCCCCTGGTGGGAGGTCAGTGGCTGGTGTCCCCGGCCTCTTGGGGCCTGTGCTCAGGGGGCAGGTTGGATCCCCCTGTTTGTGGTGGCTGGGCCATGGGACCCTCCGTATTGGTCCCTGGTCTTTTGAGGGGGTGTGGCTGTGGTTTCATGGCTGTGTTCATCACTGAGGTCTGTCTGTCTGTCTTTGCTTTACTCTGATGCAGCAGATTAATGTGAACGACTGCTGTTGTGTGTGTTTACTGCATTATAAGGGCTGTTTTGTGATGTCCTGTTCTATATTTTTTTGTTTACAGCTAAAACACATCAGTGGTAATATTTCAGGATTCAGATAAGATAGAATCTGGTGTTTTTTTTCCATTCACATGGTCTCACCGTCAGACATCAGATGGGTCAACACGTGTGGCTCCATTACGTCACGTTTTGACGTCATATGACGTCACGTTTTGACGTCATATCAAGCCTTGGCAGAGGTCTGCTGTCTCTGACTGCTTTGTTTTGTTTTCATTTTATTTTCTTCATTTCTTTCTTTCTTTTTTCTGTCTTTTTGCCCAGTTTTCTCAGTTCTCATTGTGGTTGTTGCTACCATGGCTGGTATTATTTGAAATGTTGATATTGTCTTGTGAGGGTTTTCAGCAACTTCCATGCCAGGACAGACATGGAAATGTGGTTCAACCAATAATTATAATAAAGACAGTAGAATATCAAGGGAAGTCCCATATATATGTTATGAAGTTTCACTTGACAAAGTACATTTTCTCATCATGAGAAGGCAGCCAGACTACCATTCGGCTGGTCGAGACAGGTTTAAAAAAAGGAAAAAGAAAGAAGTAACCTCTCATGTTATAGTTAGTTTTAGCCAATATACCACAATCTCACTCAGGTAGTGTAATTATGGGGACCCACGCACACACACACCTGAAAATACCTCACCTACTCCAACAAAAGGGGGGAAAATTATTTATCCGATTACATGATTAACCAAGTAATCGATGAAAATCAATTCAATAGATGGAATATATTGTATATATGACTGATGCTACATATGACATGGTAGAGTACTGAGTCGAGGTCATGTGATGTAAATGACGGAGTTACTGAAGGTTGCAGGGGTTGCTGTTGGATTGGTTGGTCTTGGTGTAAAGAGTCTGTTTGATGACATTGAACACACTCTCTTTGTTGTTGATGACATTGTAATAGGCCAAGTCCACCAGAGCGTCATAGTCCTGGTCAGAGTAGGTGAAGTTGGTGGTTACGTACGGTGAGTCGTTACTTTTAACGTCCACATTCCCAGCTTTCTTTTCCTCTTCAGTCTCACGCTTCACACCTGTAAAGACACAGTCGTGCAAACAAATAGTTAGAAACAGAACGAAGGCCATAAAATAATGATACTGATAGTTTTAAAGGGTTCACACTAAGGATGTAAATTATCCATTAATCAGGTTGACCTCATTAATCAATAAACCATTAATATTCATGAAAAAAGCTTGCGTCAGTTCCTGTCATAGTTTTAATGCTGTGGGGCCATGGAGCGGTGCTGTCTGAGCCCCCACAGAGGTGAAAGTAAAAGTTTTGTGTGGTGGTAAGGATGTAAACCTGTGCTCCACCATGTCCCTAAAATGATTCTAATTGATTAACGACAGGATCTGGATCTGATTATACGGTCGAAGGGCGGACAAGCCGACAACCTCCGGACAGGTGGAAAACTGTCCCAATGTTCAATGAAAACAACGAAGCTGAATTTAAGGAGCGGCGCCCCGTACTGTCCACACAAACACCACCAGGGAAAAGAGCAATTAACCCACAATTAATGTCATTTAATCAAACTAATTCTTATCGACAGATACTCGATTAATTGCGGTTCCATGCAGTAGATTTCCAGCAGACTCACCAGGTCGTTTGAAGTCTTTGTACGTGACATTGACAAGTGGGAAATGAACCACGATGGGGGCTTTGGGGTTCTGCTTGTCCTCAAAGATGTAGACCTCTTTCTCAGGCTCCTTTTCTAGACTGGAATAGTCGGCCTGGGGGAAGGGGATCTGATGGTCTTTGCAATACTCAGCTGTGAGTCGAATGACCTGGTGAAACCACAGAGTCGTATTAATACAAGGAAACAAACATTTGGAGTTAGTACTGATCATAAATATATACACACACACTCATAGATATGCAGTTGTTCCTCACTATAATGTGGTTCACACCTCGCTGTTTCACAGATTGTCATAATGACATAAAAATGGTACATTTAGAACAGTGTACTGCACATGTCCCACAGCCATATTGGCATCAGACAAACTAATAATGTAGCTCAGTAAAGTGTCTGCACTTTCTTTGTTAGACATAAGGCTTCTGGATTCCATTAAATTTTACTGAATGTAGGTCAAAGGTCAAGGTAATCAAAAATGTCTTTTCGCAATGATAAGAGGGAAAATCAGCTAAAACCTTTCCAAGGGGCGGGGTTTGTTGTGCCTCGCACCACTTGTTCTGTTCTTTTTTGTGCTGCACAGACAAACAAACAAATAAATAAATAAATACCTCAAGATGGTGATTCGGGTCCCATGAGTAACTCAGCACAATGATGACGTCCACTTCTCTGCCCGGCCTCAGAATTGGGGCACAGCCGATATTGATGGCGTGTCCAGAATCCACCAGGTGAAGGGAGGGGTCATGGGGTGTCAGTTGGTTAGGGAAGGCGTCAGGATGTGTGTCTGAACAGGAAACAGTAGCAGTACATATAAACACTGGAGGCGTGATCAAACATGTCACATCTGGAGTTCATTCATACATTTACTGTCCACACCACCCACAGTTTAAAGCTCACATCCAGAGTGATGTTCCACTCTGAACTTGAATGGTATTTATTATTTTATTATTTATTCATACTGTGTCTGCTGTTGGATTCTGGTTTTTATGACTCCGCCCTCTGAAGGGGCAGGTGTCAAGGGGTATTGTTTTTGGATCGGTCAGCAGTGTTCTGTTTTTCAGCAATGTTACACAAAAATTACTGGATCAATTTCGATGATATGTTCAAGAACAGTGTGAAGTGATCAAGAATAGATCCCATATTACATTTAATATTGGAATATACTAACAACAGTAAGACTCAGGAAAAGGAAATGAAACATTGTTAGATAGGAATATTTTTAAAATGTGTTTGCAATTATTCAGAACATCAATATTTATTTATGATTATAATGTAAATATTTTATCACATGTTAAAAGGCCTGTATCTGTAAGTGGATTGTTGATTCTTCTGTTTGTAAAAATTTTGAATTGATTGATTGAGAGGAAATTGATATGATAATATCAGCTGGATCCATGACAAAATAAGTTAAAAAAATATGGGTTTGTTGTGCCTGGAATCACTGTCTGTCTAGATTAAGGAATTTCCTTATTGTGGAATCAATAAAGTACTTCTATTCTATCTTAGATCATCCATCCATCCATCCATCCATCCATCCATCCATCCATCCATCCCCTACCTCTCCAGGCGACAAAGTTGCTGTTTTTGTTGTACGCCCTGTGCAGGAACAGACCACGCATGTAGTTGAACATTGTAGTGGCACCCACACGTTTGCTGAAGAAATCATTTATGACTCCAGCAATTTTGGTAACTGGATTGAAAACAAATGTGTCCAAGGTTGAAGGCGTTGTGTCTGTCTCTGTCAAAAAAAAAAAAAATACAGAAAACAATGAATCAAATAAGTTTCTTTGAAAACATAACAAACATAGAAACAATTACCATCATCCCACTGTGCTTGTGTTTATCCAGAGGTGAAATACACTAAACCTGCAGCGTCCACTGACAAATATGGACAGTCACTACTTTACTGCTTAATATCTGGACAGTGTATTCATTTTCAACATAAGTTTTGTGAATAACTCTTTCAAATATAGTTTTGTAGCTCAGTGCAGGATTAACACAAAATGTAAATATTAACATTTTAGTCTTGACTTTCTGGGCGTTACGTGGTCAGCCAGCCCCCACCCCACCCCACCCCACTCCAATATATTACCGAAGTTTTGTGCCATTACACATCTGGGTGCACCCTTAGGTCTTCAGGCTAGAACCTCCTGAAGGTCCCTAAGACTCATTTTAAACTTCTCCAGACATGTGCTTCAGGCTGTAGCCCCTTGCCCCCCCCTTCGAAGGGATGGGGTAATAAGTCGGCTCATCCCGTGTCCCGCCATATACCCTGGACTTCACTACTATGTCCTGTCTATGGAACATTACCGATGCTGTTGATGTCAGATCCTGGTGACATCCACGAAGGCGGCAGCCCCGTTACCCTCTTCCATGCCTCGGTAAGATTGATGGAAAACGCACTGCTCCAAATGCCTGTGTAGAGTTTAGACATGGACACAGTCAGTAACAGTGGCCGTAAACAGACAAGAGGGTTGAGAGAGACACAGAGAGAGAGAGAGAGACACAGAGAGAGAGAGAGAGAGACACAGAGAGAGAGAGAGAGAGACAGAGAGAGAGAGCGAGAGACAGAGAGAGAGAGAGAGAGAGAGAGATCCTTTATTGTCATCGTACACAATGTACAATGAGATTTAAACAGTGCACAAAGACAAAAAACAATAAGTCTGACAAGTGAAGGAAAAAAGAGGGAGGGCCATATTGAAAAAAGAGGAGAAAGGGGGAATAAGATCCTGATGAAACTGAAGATGAAAATCTATGGAAGAAAAACACCATCACAACTACATGGACAAGGGAGCGATACTTAGATTTTCTGACATTTGTTCAAATTTGACAGAAAAAAAAAATCTGTATCAGCTCCAAATATCTGCTTGGGAATATTGGCAGCCTGTATCAATCATTGGCGAAGATTGATTGGAAAAAAAATATCGGTATTGATAAAAAAAAAAACCCCCATATTGGTCGATTACCCATCGAACTCACCAATCAGATAAGGCAGGCGGAGTTCAGGAAGCTTCTTCAACAGGTGACCCAGGAAGTAATGGCTCCCAAAGTCTTCAGTCGGGACAAAGGCGCCGTATTTGGAGAAGCCGACCTCGTAGGGGGTGAACTCACACCACTCTGAACACACACACACACACATTAGGGGTCAGTGTGGAACAGGTTCTGTTGAGCTCTGCTGTTCTAACTCTAGGAACAGGAGGTTTTTACCGGCTGAAGCCTCTGTTCCCTGCAGTTCCTCCTTCATGTTGACTGCAGTGTAGATGGGTAAAGGGTTCTGTCCTTCACTGACTGCCTGCTGCTGCTCCGAAAGGGTACTGGGTACTTTCTGGAGCACCACACACAACAAATAAATACATAAATAAATTATTGTGGAGAACCACAGACAACAACTGAATGCATAAATGAAGTCTGACATAGATAGTTTAGAGTCCATTCCATTCCATTTCAGCCGATTAGATTGCATTACACCAATTAATTAGATGTGACATTACATTATATTTGAGTAGATTAGATTATATTACATGAAAGTAATTACATTATTTCAGATTACAGAATATTTGAGTAGATTACAGTACATTAGAGCAGTGTTTCCTAACCAGTGAACCGTGAGAAAGGACATAATTTCACCTTATTGGTACTGAAAGTGAGCAGCTTGATTACAGAAAGCCTACATACAACAGCACACACCACTGATCCACTCAGAGCTGTAGAGCTGTCGTTGTCTTTCTTAAATTCCTGAGTGTCAGCTTTGTGTTAAACTAAACAGGTTCAGGTTTTGCACTGAATACGTAAATCAAGACGAGATTTGAATTATATTTCAATACATATACTTTCTCTGTGCGAGTGTTCCTTGTGATGTTTCTTAGAATGTAAAATATGTGCTGTGGCTCAAAAAAGTTGGGAAACACTGCATTAGAGTAAAGGTTCCTTCAGCTACCGGGAACAGATATAAATTTTCTTTTGTGCCTCTTTCCATCCATGCACTAAACAACGCGGAGAAGAAGCAGTAGACTGTATTCTGACTGCCCTTAGTCCTCTTGATGTTTGCGGTGACTTTAGACATGCAGATCTATTTATTTATTTATTTATTATACCGAAGTGTACATCAGTATGTGTGTGCGTGGAGGTGTATATTACACTGACACTTACACATGTGTACATGAGTGTGTGTATACACAGACATATCACTTTTTTCCATGTCCCATGTATTCTACTGGTCTCTCAGCTTTTTATGTTTTATGTTTACCTGTGCTCACTCTGACCATGCTGCTGAACGTTTGTTTGTTTTTTAAGATTATGTTTGTTTGTTTATCCTCCTGCTGCACAACAAATCGCCCCTCGGGGACAATTAATAAATTGAAGTGAAGTTATCAGATTATTTTACATTACAATACCTTTGAATAATTAGATTATTTCACATTATATTAGTTTTGAGTAAAGTAGATCTGAGTAGCCTACATTACATTAGAATAATTAATTAGATTTTACAATACATTAGATTTGAGTAGATTACATTAGAGTAATTATATTAAATTACAGTAGATTCAGTTAGGGTAGATTAGAATGATCTATAACAGGGAAATTCAATGGAACAAAGAAAAAATGTGCAACATAAACATAGAGCCAAAGACAAATAATAATCAGCAGCCTGTGGGTATATGTGGTGTTGGATAAACCACTTGTACTAGTACTAGTACATTCCTACAAAAGTGTACACTGAATTAAGTTGATTCTGTTTTTATCACTGGCTACAACGAAAAAAATTTGACTGAAGCAATTACAATACGAGGCTAACGACATTAGCATGAAACTCCAAAAATGCAGAAAAGAAAGGCAGTAGGAGGAAGTAGCACAAGTATCTAGTATAATAGCAGAAAAAACTGTAGTTTCTGCAGTATTTTGTATTAGTTTGGGACTGTAAACTTTAGTTTCTTCAGACATAATGGAGAAAACACTGCTGAACATCTCACCTTCCCAAAGATCAGCTGTTCAAACATCAGTCCTGCCATGTCGGTGAATGATGACTGGTAGCCGTCCTTAACTTTCTTTGACATTTCTTCATAGTAATAGCTCATATTGTTGGAGGATAAGATACTCAGGGTCCCCTTTGCATTTTGTTCTTTTTGTGCATTGATGAACCCGTCCATGTCCTGGTGGGACCAGTCATTGTCCTGGTACACAGCAGACATGGTCCTGTTCAGACAAATGAGATACAGTTATATTCAAACACAATGACCAAAAGGACGACTGTTCTGAGAAGGAAAAAGTCTGATCCACCTCCAAGACAATAGTGACTCAGTACCTATCACTATCCTTTTTTGGAATTAGAACCATTTAAACTCATATGAGTTTTGGTCAAGGTCAAAGGTCATGACACCATTTTGAAGAAAATGCCAGGTTTCCTATCTTCCCGGACATTCTCATCACCAAATTCAATTTGGACCTTTATTGTGACCTTTGACCTTACAATACTGTCTGCTCCCTTTTTTGGGGGGAGGGACGTTATAGCAGTTATAACATACCAAAGTAAGTTCATCAATATGTGAGTGTGAAAGAGAAAACTGATTAAATCCCACTCCCTTCTCACATTATACAACAGAACACATTACTTTTATTTCCTTAATCATAAAGTCACATCTGTTCACTCACCATGTGGATCCAGAAACCCCTGTGATGTAGGACACGGTGTCCAGGACTCCCATCTCCTTCAGACCCTTCAGACCTCCCAGCAGCCCCGTCATCGCTCTGGCTCCACCCCCTGAAGCAACCACCGCTATGGATGGAACCTGAACACAGGAAGTAAACATGTTAGATCCACTGGAATGTTCTATCAGGTTCCATGTAAACTATCTACAACAGGACCCAACGGGGTCTACCGAAAAATGGCAGAGATGGGTTGGGTGGCATCTACAGACCAATGGCAATAGTAGAGTGGGCGGAGTCTATCAGCCAATGACAGAGGTCGGGTGAACAGGGACACATGCCATTAAAGACACTGATGTTAGCTTGTACTGGCCAATGGCAGAGGTGAAGTGGGCGGGGTCACATAAAGTCAAAGAAACCAACATCAGTCTGACATCCACCTTCACAATGATGACCTTTGACCTCTGTCCTGTTCACTTGTGTTCAACCATTTAATTGAAATAAATTCACTTAAATTTCATTTAAACTGAACTTAACTTCACTTAAATCTCGCTGAAATTCATTTAAACCTAATTTAATTTAACTAAGGGGTGGAGCCAAAGAGGGAGGGGCCTGAGGGTCAGACCACTGCAGACTATCAAATGTATATTTCATGTGAAACATGTTGCTCTTGTTGTTGCTCTTTTTCTTCTTCTTTCTGTTCCTCTTAAACTCCATCACAACCACACAGAACAAACTCACTCATTCCCCACTTTTTTTTTCAAAACTTCTTCATCTTCATCTCACCTCATCCTCTTTAAGGTCGGAGCTGAAGCCTAGAAGTTTCTGCAGAGCTTCTGTCACCACAGCTTTCCTCTTCTTCAGGAACTCTTTCTCCTGGGGTGGAGTGTCGAACGCCAGCCGAACAGTGGGGACATTTTTGTCTCTAGATTTAAGAAAACAAAGGTTAAAGGAATGACAGACCCATACATTGGCCAGCCAATATATTGGATGGTATTTAGGTTTTTTCTTCTTGTATCAGTAGCAGCCTGTTGTGTCGGCTGATATGCTTTTTTTTTTTTAAATTTTATCATGCTATGATTTACTGACAGGTGAAGGAAAAAAGGGAAAAAAAGAAGAGAAAAACAAAAGAAAAAAGAACAAGGAAAGTTTAGAGAAAAAAGAAGAAAGGGGGGAGGAAAGCAAAGACAGAGAAAAAAAGGGGGGGCAAACCAAAAGGAGAAAAATGTAGTAAAAAAGAAAGGGCGAAAAGAAAAGGAAAAAAGACAAAGGGCAGGAGAAAAAAACCCAGAAGGTGGATGTTTGGTCATATTTATTAGTTTAACTGTCACTATTTATATTTTGTAATTGGAATTAAAGAAGATTTTGGTACATTTATTTTCAATTGACAAGGAAAAAAATTAGTGTCTGCTCCAAATATTGGTGGTCTGTATCGGTCATCGGCTCAGGCTGATGGAAAAATATATCAGTATCGGTCCCCAAAAAATTAATATGGGTCGATGACTAGTTTAAATTAAACACTGCGTTTATTTCCCACAAACAAACACATGAAAGTGGATGTGGCGAAAGTGTGATGTGTCTTACTGTTCTTTTGTTTCCAGGTCCAGGTCCACCACACCCTGAAATATAGATTTACAAACTCAGGTTATTCTATGATCACACATAAAATAGAAAAAAAACAGGAGAAGACACAGAGAAAATAAGTTTTACCTGGTCCAGAGACAGAGAAACCTTCCCTGTGTAATTGTCTGGAAGATTCTGCAGATGTGCATATGTTTCCATGGTAACGGCAGAGGCTGCTGCATCATCTTCCTTTTCATTAGTCTTTTGCTGAAAAACAGGAACATAAGGTTACGTCACTAACCCTTAAAAACCATAACGTCCACCTTTAACCTTTAGAGACACAAATCTTGTACTTTAAGACACTGTTAAGGGTATAAATCAGCTAAAAAACACTTTTCCACGCTCCTTTTGGAATCTGATGGGTCACCCTGAGTTACCAACACATGCTGCGTTTGTTGCGTGGTGTGTTCCCTCCACTGGATGGATTTTCCATTCATAGAAAACAACACAGAGAAACGAGCCACTCAGAAAAAGCCTGTCCACTACACGTCATGAGAACATTGGCGTCACCCACATGGGGTTAAGCCTGTCCCCCATTGCAGTGAATCTGAAGTAGCATTAGCATTAGCATTGACAAGAAAAGACGGTGCAACCATAGCTGCTGCACAAACGTGAAAAAAAAAAAAAAAAAAGTCAGCCCAAACTGGTTCATGTGCTCTCTGTGGAAATAAAGCCTCGTTTTTTCCCCCTGCATGTTTTCAAAACAAGTGATGGCACGAAACCTAGCTGGATGTTACTCTGGGATGGTAAACACACACAGAGCCAGAGGGGAAGGGGGGAGTGTCCCTTCACATATTCTGAGCCAATCAGACGCCTCATCACCGCGTCATGGACATGTATGAGGAAGTACCAGTAAACTTGGTTGTTTGACCTCAAGTCATTTTTCTACCCTCCAAAAACAGCTGGAAACAAAACAATCCAGACTTTTTTTTTTAAATAGAACCAACACATAATGTATTACATAACAGGTCATTTCTATTATAAACAAGCTCAGCATTTTTGCGCAGGAACTTTCAGATTTAATTTGTTTTTGGTACTTTCCTCTAATTTCACTTCCTATAACCCATTGTAACACACTAGACGTTCTTCTCTTTTATTGCTCTGTTTGAGACAGAACTTTCATTTTCAAATCTACAAATCTATGATAAAAATGTATCATTCTTTCTGTATCACCCTAAAATTTCTGAAAATAGAATAAAATTTGCACTTAACTCAATCAAAGACGTAATAAAACCCAATAATGTAATACATACAGTAGATACATACATATATAAAATAATGTAAAAAAAAATGTTCCTCTCGCCCCACCTGGGCGGTGTCTCCTTGAGACTCGGGTCCTCTACCACAGGCCTGGGAGCCTGAGGGTTCTGCGCAGAATCTTAACTGTTCCTAGTAATGTGATCTGTTGGACACAGATCTCTGATATTGGTCCTGGTATCTGCTGGAGACATTCTCCCAGCTTGGGGGTCACTGCTCCTAGTACCCCCATCACTACTGATACCACTATTGCCTTCACACTCCACATTTTCTCTAACTCCTCTTTCAGCCCTTGGTATTTCTCAAGCTTCTCCTGTTCTTTCTTTCTGATGTTGCTCATGGAGCAGGGCGTATATATATATATATATATATATATATATATATATGTATATATATATATATATATATATATATATGCATATCAATACACACACACATATGGTGGGTGGTTTCATCTATGACCTTTGACCTGCCCTTGTACTATTTTACATGGAGCATATGTTCTCTTCTTAAATGAATACACAGCCTAAAAGAACCACCTGTAATAAACATTTCATACTTACTGCCAATCCCAGTTCAGTCTCCAGATCTCTGTTGACGTAGAAACGCAGTTTTTGAGATCCATCCTCCTTTAAACTGAGGGTTTTCGTGTCCTCATAGGCTCCAATGACCTTTAAGACCTTGTTCATAATGTGATCTGGTGACAAAAAAACAGAACAGTTTCAAGACAAAAATAAAATATCTGTTCATACTTAACAATAACATGTAAGAAACTGTAACAATACAGCACTAAACCAACATAAGCCAAAGGAGAAACTAAAGAGGAAGATGGAATAAAAGTAAAAGGTGTTGAAAATCTGTGACTTTTGAGTGTTTTCTTACTTTTGAGGCTGAGCAGCTGGTCAACACCAACATCCAGGGCAGTGAGTGGAGCAGCCTGCACACAAAACAGAAATTAGAAATAACATATTACTGTATATATTAAAAAATAATAATAATTAAATGGTAAAACCACAAGTAGTATTATAGGCTCTCCCCTCCCCACACAACCACAGAGACCAGTCCTTAATTTAAGCACAAAGTGGTTCTGGTGCAAAAAAAAAAAATAGTAGTCACACAAAATCTGGACAGATTACACATTCCTATGTTTAATGCTGTATTTAGTCAACAAAGCAGGACAATATAAAGCCAGTGATTTTTACTGAGTTTGTTGTAAATGGGATGTAAACTCCAGGAGAAGATGATGAAAGGATGAGGAATTCTGACTAAACCCCATTCACTTCTATGGCTCAGTTCTGGTGTTGTCATGGCAACACAGTTGTAAATAGAGGTGTGTCCTCATTGGCTTTGTGGTTCAGTTTGTCTCCCAAATTTGGTTTGATTGTCGAAAAAATAAATTCAGTTCCACTCCTAATAATATCCTAATTAAAAATAACATGGTTGATGAATGATGGATCATTTTGTGTGCAGCTAAAAGTAAAATGAAGATGAAACTCACCACCAGGATGCCGTTGGACACATATTCAGGGTTGTTTTCTTTACTGCAATAAAAAATAACATTTAATACAGGACAAACAAAAAAAATGTATTCCATCAAACAGTGATGCATGAATATATTCTATTTTACATATATTAGTGAATGTTGCATAATAATTCTGCATGTTCTAAAACTCAGTTACCTCTCAATCAGCTCAAATTCCATCAGAAGTTTATCTTTTCCCTTTAATTAAAAAAGAAAAGAAAACAACATTTTAGTGCCATGTCATAAGGTTTGATGCATGAATGAATATAGATTTGATAAAAAAATAAATATATAGTTTACCATGACCTCCTGTGATTTTAATGTGGAGTTATGAGATAAATTCACATTTTAACTCAGTCCAGTTCATCATTCATTATAATGTATGATTTAGAGTGGACAGAAAAACCTACTGAAGAGCATATAGATTTTTTTATTATTATTTTCAGAATTATGCTTAAATATTGTTACTCAAGTACCTAAGAACATATCACTACTGTTTTTGGAGTTACAACCATTTAAAAATCATGTGACCTTGATTTTGACCTTTCAAGGTTACTCAAGGTCAAGGGTCATGGTGTCATTATGAAGCCCATGCCAGGCTTCCTATCAGTCAATAATATTAACTAAGTCTCTATCTCCAATGGTTTTTCCATTACAGTCCATTTTAGTTTTTTGGTATTGACCCAGTGACCCCTGACCTCTTGAGCCAAACAATAGATCAGAACCTATGCACACAAAATGCAGAATTGAAACGCCAGAATATTGGTGCTCATTGAAAGTCTCCAAGATGAATAGTTCAAAAGTTATATCCAAAATTCCATTTTGAGCTTTATTGTGAAATTGACCTTTGACCTATATTCACCAAACTTTAATGGAATCGATTCTGGATTACTTCACAACTTTCCTAAAAATGTTACAGAAATTGGTCCAGTAGTTTTTATTGTTCAGTTTCTGACAAACAAACCAAAAAAGCTGAGCAGAAAACAACATCCTTCCTCTTCTTTGGGGACAGAGTAGAAATATTTCATAAATGTTGTCGTACAGTGTATAATCTATACTCTACCTCCTCTGGGTTAATGCTGAAGGACTTGGTCTCCTTGTTTCCTACGGTCAGGGTGCTGATGTCCAACAAGATGGTGGACACCAGGTCATCAGGGGACAGTGGGTCTTCATCGTACACTTGGATCTCCAGAACATTCTGAGGAAACACACCACAGTTCAGGCCTGAGATTGACTCCACACACACACACACACACACACACACACACACACACACACACACACACACACACACACACACGCACACGTCCTATTCATGTTCAGGGGTGGATGGACACGCCTCATGGTGGGGTTGGATGGTGTATCCAGTTTGATCTGAACTAAGGGTTTTTTGACAAAAGTCCCACTAACATTCTAAGCATATTACTACCCTTCTCAAAAAAGGGGTGTGGTCAAAGACCCACTGAGCCCACCTCCCTTTATCATGGACGACCTTTAACCTGGAGGGAAGTTCAATAATAAATGGAGCACATGAGTTTGAGCATGTGCAGCCATGGGCGGTTTAGTCCTCCACAGGGGGAGGGGTTTAGTCCTCCACAGGGGGAGGGGTTTAGTCCTCCACAGGGGGAGGGGTTTAGTCCTCCACAGGGGGAGGGGTTTAGTCCTCCATAGGGGAGCGGTTTAGTCCACCTTCCACAGTAACCCAACATCTCCTGCTTTACAGTAGTTTTATTAAAAAAATTTTGTATGTTCTTACTTTTGTTTTTGTTTAAGGTTCATACTTTAATTTTTTATTTTCTCATTCTTGTATTTCAGCCTAAAGTCACCCTGATCCTGAGTGGACTCACTTTGGTCTGGACTGGGACCCTGTAGGTGAAGGTCTCATTCCACTCTGGGTTGTTATTGTTGGACACGGTTTTGGTCCGATAGGGCGTGGCTCTGGCCGTGGGCAGAGACAGAATGACGTACAGGTCTGACGCTGAAACTGGAAGAAAGAGACGGAGGAACACAGTGAGTACAGGATCGGACTGCGATCCGGGTCCAGCTGCAGGTGAACTTACTGTAGTCCTGGCTCTTCTGGGTCTTGGCGCTCAGTACAGTGATGTTCAAAGTCCAGAAGGAGATAGTTTCTTTTTGCTAATGGAAGAAAAAACACAGAATGACCACAGCGCTGTTACCATGGAAACACTCTACATTGACCTTTTATTAAGTGATTTAGAACCATTTATTGTAATTTTATCCTCTGTATTTTGTTCAGCAAATACAATGATAAAACTGGAATAAAGTCATTAGAATAATGATAAACAAAAGTTGTTAGAATTGTAAAAGAATTAAGTCAAAATATTTGAAGAATAAGATGAGTTTTGTTTTGAAATGTTTTAACAAAAGAAAATTGTAATATCACATGAAAAACATGATATTTAAAGATTACTGCCATATTAACAGAAGAATAAACTCAGAATGAATATATATATATATATATATATATATATATATATATATATATATATATATATATATATATATATATATATATATATATATATATATATATATATATATATATATATATATATATATATATATATATATATATATATATATATATGATTAATTAATTTTGGATTATTGGATTAATTAATTTTTTATGTATATTAATTGCATTTCATTTTTCATGAGCAAACAGACTCAAGAAAGAAGTGAATATATCTGCACTGAACATCATAAGGTAGGTAACACATTAACCTATAGAATGTCAGAGGAATGTACGCATCACATTGTGGTATTTTAATCTCCTGAGACCCAGTAAAGTGAAAGTTTGACCTTTTGTGCATTAAACAATTTTCTTGATTGAAAACTGTATGATGGAAAATTTTTTTAATTATTTTCGTCTATTTATCTATTTTTAATGGAATGTTGTTTGCAATAGACAGAATTTTTTTTAGTAAAACTGAAACAAAAATGCATTGCTGGCTCTGAGGAGGTTAATCTGTAAACAATTAAAAATTTTTAATCAGATTAATCATCATGATGGATTACTGTGGATTAATCATTCATTTTGACAGCCCTATCATAAAATAAATAAATAACTTACCAGGTAATGATCTTCATCATTCCTGAAAGAAAAACACAAGTAAACATGTTTTATGTGGAATGACTTTGATAAAATCACAGACAGAATGTGTGGTTCAGACTGAGGCTCCGTTCAGATGCAGGTAACTGTGGTCCAGATCTGATCATGTGATCATCTGTTAAACAGCATCTGAACAGATCTGATCCACTTCAGAACCGATCCTTCAGTCTGAACGGTGCCTTAGAGAAACAATAAAAGTAAAGAGTTAGTGAATAAAATCTGACCTTGGGTTGGATCCAGATGCCATGTTGAACCTGTTGAAACAAAACCACAGGATATAGACTCAGACAGAAAAAAAAAGAATCAAGAAGCTTAATTTGTCATTTTGCATATGCAAGGATCACAAAACAAAACTTCAGTTTAACCAACCCCTCCCAGGCTGATCGGGTCATGCAGCCGTGTACAGTGATACCTTCAATATCAATCACATTGATTACTAATTGACAAAAAAGTTTATGGTCGAAAAGTTTATGAAGGAGAATTCAGGTTTGGTTTAGACCAGGGGTGTCAAACTCATTTTAGTTCAGAGCCACATTCACCTAAATTTGATCTGAATCAGGTTGAACCAGTGAAATAGTAACATAATAATACATAAATAATGTCAATTCCAAAGATTTATCCATATTTTAGAGTGAAAAAAAGGAAAATTAAATAATGAAAATGTTTACGTTGATAAACTATCTGTTCAAACAATGTGAATAGCATGAAACAATGAAATAATAATCCTAATTTTAACAATATTATGCTTCCGTTCATTACTTCCACATGTTCATTATGACTTGCAGATCACAGTGGATCAAATACAAATAGACAAAATATTTAATATCAGGCAGAATGATCTTAAAATTGCACTGACTTCTCTTTAAGCACTTCAGGTTTTTCAAATTTGTTATAAGATTATTATTTTGTGAAATTATACTTTGTTTTAGTGTAAATATATGAAAATATTTACACTTACAAAGACAAAAAATTGTAGTTATGAGTATTTATAGATTATTACGATTGTATTTTATTGGTCTGACCCACTGCAGATTGAATTGGATTGAATGTGGAACCTCAAGTAAAACTATTATTAATATCTTAATGTCTGTTTTCGCATTTCACCAATTCATCTCGAGGGACCGTTTGGCGGGCTGGATTTGGCCCCCGGGCCTTATGTTTGACACATGTAGTTTAGACAAAGATTAACTTTCTATTAATCACGATCAAAGCACTTTGTCAGATGAATGTTCTGTCTGTTGTTGTTTTTTTAACTCAAATTTCCAACAAAATACACTAAAACAAAAAATGCGGAGGACTTGCTAAAATCCACTAAAATTTACAAAACCCCCCCCAAAAAAAACTAAATAAAAGAGATTAAAATTCACCCAAAAAAACCCAAAACATTTTTATATAACATACGCAAAAATATGAATATATGTGTAATTAACATATTTATTTAACACTTTCAACTGTTTAAAAAAAAGTGTAAATAACATACATAATACAACACAATATTCAATTGTAAATGTTTTTTTTATACTGCACTCACATAATTTTATTTGAAATACGACATTTTAAATTCAAAGTTGTTGGTTTTTTTTTTGCTTTATAATAATCCAAATAATCTGGAACCAGTGAAAATGATCTTGGTCAGATTTCTTCAATCATATTTGTCCAGATCTATTGTCTATAAATCAGTTCTTATATCTGACTGAAATGTTCCTCTTTAGGTGATTCTGTCTGATTTTAAATGTGATTAGATATTTAGACTAGAAATGAGGGGAAAATACACTTGGTCAGATTCTTTTTACATTTAATTTCAGTGAACTGACCTGAAATCAGCCCCAAATGCAAACATGTTTTAATCCAGGTTAAAAAAAAAAACATTCTTCTTTTCGTCTGCATATGACAAAACTCTTTTCAAGCCTGTCTTTTTTTCCCCATTTTAATGTCTATTTTAAATAATATTTTTTATGGATTTTAAAACTACATTTTATCTCCCGTGGTTTTAATGTCTTTTATTCTTCTTCTTATTTTAAGTGTGATGAGATATTTGGACTAGAAATTATTTAGATTTAAATGTTCCAGTGTGGTGTTACCTTTAACAGCAGAAAGTAGAAGTGCCTGTTGTTCTAGCGTTGTTTATTCTCTTGTTGGTTGGTGTGTTGGTTCCTGTGTTCAGTGTTGAACTCTGCTGCTCTTATCATCGCTCTGTGCTTTAAATGTCTCCTCACCTGTGGGTGTGTGTGTGTGTGGGGGGGGGGCGTAGTTCACAGAACTGAAAACTGCTGTTGACACCACTTTCATCATCACTGCTGAGGGAGTTAAATGATTGCATATTCAGTTCTCCTGAAGAGCGTGCCTGTTTCACAACTTCCAGGGTATTTGTGAGGCGGTGAAGAAAAAGCCAAAGGTCAAATACAAAATCAAATATTCCAAGAAAGGACTTCGAGGAAAAGAAGCTTCATGTGGTAAAAGTACTCATATTCTATACTTCAGTAGAAGTATAGCTACTTGTGTGGAAAACTACTCTTGTAAAAGTACTGATTCAACTATTAGGTAAATAAGTACAGCCTCTGAATTGTAATAAAGTACAAAATTAAAACTATTTTTTTCTGCCATGAATGAAACAATATTTATTTAATCAGATAAAATCAGAAAAGTTTCTAACTCTACAGTGAATATTATTAACCATAGTTCTGCACTACCTCTGGTACCTGACATGTAACCCACAACAACATGTGAGTATGGGGGAAAAAAACAAATATTATATTAATTTCCACAGGTAAAATGAAACAAAATGTGGGTGAGTAGGACTCGTGTACTGACCCTGTGGTCCTTCTCTTTAAACAGAAATTATTCTTATTTACTGAAGATCTTTATGGCAAACAATACAGCCGTACCACACACATGTTTGTGAACATTGTGAATCAGTTACATCACATGGAACAGATTACTTATAATCTGAGATTACATGTGTGTGTAGACTGGTGTACAGAACCTGTGTGTGTGTGTGTGTGTGTGTGTGTGTGTGTGTGTGTGTGTGTGTGTGCGTGCGTGCTGGTGTACAGAACCTGTGTGTGTGTGTGTGTGTGTATGTGTGCGTGCTGGTGTACAGAACCTGTGTGTGTGTGTGTGTGTGTGTGTGTGTGTATGTGTGTGTGTGTGCGTGCTGGTGTACAGAACCTGTGTGTGTGTGTGTGTGTGCTGGTGTACAGAACCTGTGTGTGTGTGTGTGTGTGTGCGCGTGGGCTGGTGTACAGAACCTGTGTGTGTGTGTGTGTGTGTGTGTGCGTGCTGGTGTACAGAACCTGTGTGTGTGTGTGTGTGTGTGTGTATGTGTGTGTGTGTGCGTGCTGGTGTACAGAACCTGTGTGTGTGCGTGTGTGTGTGTGTGCGTGCGTGCTGGTGTACAGAACCTGTGTGTGTGTGTGTGTGTGTGTGCGTGGGCTGGTGTACAGAACCTGTGTGTGTGTGTGTGTGTGTGCTGGTGTACAGAACCTGTGTGTGTGTCTGTGTGCGTGTGTGTGTGTGGGCTGGTGTACAGAACCTGTGTGTGTGTGTGTGTGTGTGCTGGTGTACAGAACCTGTGTGTGTGTGTGTGTGTGTGGGCTGGTGTACAGAACCTGTGTGGAGGCGTCCATCTAAAGACCTATCGATCAAACAGATCCAAGGACGATGGTGTCATAACATCTCTGCACTTTCACACCTGGACAATAGCAGTACATACATCATAATGTTGTTTGTAGATTTTAGTTCTGCATTCAACACTATAATCTCACATAAACTAGTTACAAAGCTGGTTAACCTGGGACTGGGCAGCTCTCTGTGGGGTCAGGATGGGACCCCACACCTCGACCACTGTGACCCACAGGGGTGTGTTCTGAGCCCTTTTCTCTACTCAGCCATACACACCTCAAACACCGGTGTTTAATTTACCAATGATGCAGCTGCAGCAGGACTGATCCACAACAACGACGAGACAGTCTATAGACGTGAGATCCATCATTTGACACAGTGGTGTTGCAATAATAACTTGGACTTGAATATTTCCAAAACAAAAGAAATCATAATAGACTACAGGAAATTAAACTACATTACATTTGGCAGACGCTTTTATCCAAATCAACTTACAATAGAGGAAATCAAAAAGAACTGAGCACTCTGAGCTGGAGGTAAGAGAGAGAGTAGAGAGGGTGGACCTGCTTCAGGTACCTGAGGGTAGACGTCACCTGGTCGACACACACACCAGCCGTCAGGTGAGAGAAGCCCACCAGAGGCTGAAGTACTGTAGTCCCAGCTCCCCCAAAACCTGCTGGTCAGGTTTTTACAGGGTCACTGTGGAAAGAAAGGATAGAAGTGACTGGTTGTCATGGCGATGCAGTGTATTACTTTGGTGTCGTCTGGTCAGAATTGTTGATAAATTTGCTTGTTTTTGTGTTGTCTTCATCTGAAGTTTTACAACAGACCCCAAAGACTGAATTTCCACGATGTTAATCTCACGTAGGTTGTCTTTTTTCACTTTCACTTCTCTGATCTTCTTTTTATTTTTGCTGGTGATGATAATTCAACTTTTAACCAAGAATCAAAAGTTTCCTCCTCTCCAAAAATTTTATATTTCTATTGTTTCGTGGTGGTGTGTGTGTGTGTGTGTGTGTGTGTGTGTGTGCGTGCGTGCGTACATGCGGTGGGTTATGCAAGTTACCGTTTTTCTTAACCACACTGTAATAAACATTTTATGAATCCAGGGAATCATGATCTCATTTCAATAAAAAAACAAACCTTGAGATTCACATTTTTACTGTCTGGGTAATTCAACAGCACCAGCATTTAGCTTCACTTTATTCCTGTTCAAAGTCATTGATTGTGAGAAAAAATATCTGTTTAAATAAATGTACATAACTGAAACAAATTAAATATTACATACTTTTACATAAATAAAACATTCCCTACTGATATTTGAAGAAGAAAACAACATGTACATTAAAATCTGCACAATAACCATAATAATTGAGAAGAGTATAAACAGTATTTCTGAGATTCCTTTTCCAGTGAAAACACAAACCGGTAATTACAAATCTGCTCAAACATTTAACAAGTCTCTTCCTGTTCTTTGGCAAATGGTGAAAGTTTTCCTGAAGCAACGTTACTACTGTAGAAGCCAACCACATAACACCAGCTGTGTGTGAACTCTGAGCGGCACCATTCACTAGATCAAGCAGTAAAACAGGAACTGGAGTAAAATACCATCTATTTTCACAACACAGCAACTCCTTTTGTATTTATTTAAACATTATTATTTATTTCCCTCTGTGGTATTCTGGTGTTTATGGACTGGGACACTTTGGATCATAGAGGGTTTCATTCAGTCTGTGGACAGTAAACTGTATGTAAATGTCTGAATGTACCTGTGACCAGTTTGTTTTGGTTTTATGCTACAACAACAGAAAAGAAATAAAGTGCAGTAAGTGGTGCCAAGCACAATAAACCTCACCCCTTGCAAACATTTTTTAGCTCTGAGTACATAACACCACTCTTTTTGGACTTATGACAATTTAAAATCATGTGACCTTGATTTTGACCTTTCAAGGCTACTCAAGGTCAAAGGTTATGATTTCATTTTGAAGCCCATGCCAGGTTTCCTATCTGTCAATAATAGTAACTAAGTCTCCACTTGTTTTATTTGTTTATTTTCACTTGTTCCATTGGCAGATTTAATTCTATCATTGATTGAATAAAGTACAAAACTAGTATTCAGAGAATGTCTAATCTCACCCCGAGTTTGTGCCAATATCAACTTTCTATGACAAAACCGTTCTTGAATTAGAGCCAATGTGATTTTGACTTTTCTGCTAAACGGGACCTTGACCTTTGACCTTTACAGAAATGGATCATTGCATCTGATGCGCATTAGCTATATGTATATGACAGTGATGCGCGGGCTGATGTGAAGTAAGAGGGTGTCTGCGGCAGGGCTCTACAGTGCGCCCATTTCACTCGCATTTGCGAGCAAATATTTCAGCGTGCGAACGAGGAAAACAAAACAGTCGCACATGTGCGAGTGCTTGTTGCAGCACACAATAAGACACACAGACCTGAGGAGTTAATGAAAACTTACTAACCTGCTAACATGCAAACAAAAAAGTAAGGTTTGGGACACATTTGCTGAGATTTTTAAAGATGATAAATGGCTCCCAGTGTTTTCTTTTCTGTGGAAACCAGGTTCAAATGTCTCTTTGGGTGTTACAGGTTGCTGACCATTGGTTTAGATGCTGCGTGCAAGCAATGACATCACATTTTAACACAGAAATAAATGCAGGTATGTGAGTAAGGTCATGTGATGTACATAAAGACCATTGACTATTTTAAAAAAATACAGGTCGAGAAGCGGGTCGGGTCTGTCCTTTTCAAATATTGAGGTTATTGTGGTCCAAGCTGCAGGTAGGCTAGTTCAAAAAGCGGTCGGTTGCGGGTCGTTTACACATCGACCCATGCACCACTGGTATATGCCTATGTAATTTCATGGTGATATCTCAAGTATTCATTGTGTAATAGCATGATATGTCTCTGCGGGGACACACACACACACACACACACACACACACACACACACACACACAGACAGACACACATGGTGATTACAATAATCTCTCACAACCAATGTTGGGCAAGATTAAAAAAATTAAGCAATAAAGTCTAGAGTGTGTTACGTTCTAGGGGGCTTCAGTCCAGGGTCTGGCCCAGGGGATCCTGAGCCAGTTTCATGGGATCCTGGGATATGGGATACAACCGAAAAAAGACGCTTCACAGAGCAACTTGTAACAGGCAGTGTTACCGAAACTGTTCATGTTGGGAAAAACATGTCTGTCACATGAGTCCAACACTTCAATAATGGACGGGAACAGATGCCCCCCTTCCACTTCCACTTAATCAACACCTTCCAAATCAAGTCCATAATGCCTGCTCGACACCCTCAAGGTGTCCAGCTGGAAATCGAGGTTTTTTAAAATAATTTTTCAGTGAACTTTGTTTCATTTTATTGCGATAACCCTAACCCTAACTTCTGCTCCTGCAATGCATGCTGGGCAAGGGGTACAGTTAGGTTGCTAGGTGCAGGTAATGCAACTTTTTTTGGGTGTGCCAGCAGCCTCTGTGGGTGGCACCAGCACACCCTGGCACACTCATGGCTATGTCCACAGCTTATTTTTTGCTTCTTTACTTGTTATTAGGAAATCATCCATGATGAAACTGCAGAAGTATGTGACATCAGTCCTTCCGTTCTGTGGAAGTTGTCACAAAAAGAAGGGCAGACGGTCTGGGTTGGGACATGCTCCTGACAGATGGTGTTCACAATCAGAATTTCAAATCATGTAGAGCTGATGAAATAAACAATCACAGTCTGGAAAAAATAACATTTTAATATTTAACATGTTTATAATTTTGAGGTCTTCGACCCTGGTCCTTGAGGCCCACTGTCCTGCATGTTTTAGATCTCACCCTGCTCCAACACACCTGATTTACATTAGAGGAATATTATCAGGCTTCAGCTGAGCTTGATGACACCAACACACCTGATTCAAATGATCAGCTGATCAATGCATTTATTGCATTTAACCCTCTGGTATCCATGTGGGCTTTTTATGCACATGTTATACTTTGTGTTAAAAAAAAGACATTATTTTTCTGAATTTCAATGAGGTCATAATTCAAAAGTTGTTAATTTTTGCATGATCTTAAACATTCTGACTACCAACTAATATTTGCACATTGTAAATAAAACTAAATAACAAGACTATCATCTGTCTCCAAAGGGTGAAAGAAACACACTATTATACTTCCATTAGAACCACTGATTTCAAGCCATAAGACATTAAGCTATAAATCATACAAAATTATTTTTTGTTGCATCAAAAATGTGACCTCATGATCAAAAGATATAATTTAAATGGTTAAAAAACTAGTGAATGATTATTTGATATTTATAATTATGGCTGACCCTGATTTATAAAAACTAAAATCAAATTAGAGCAAATAAAATGACATACAATATTTAATCATTTGTTTTATAGGTATGCATTTTACACACACTTGGAGAAAGAAGCTAGTATTTACACCTTATAGCAACAAAAATAATAATGTGAATTAACCAATGATGGTGTGAATCATTGACATTTACAAGGAGAGAGACAGAGACAGAGAGACAGAGAGAGAGAGAGAGAGAGAGAGAGAGAGAGAGAAAGAGAGAGAGAGAGACAGAGAGACAGAGAGAGAGAGAGAGAAAGAGAGAGAGAGAGAGAGAGAGAGAGAGAGAGAGAGAGAGAGAGAGAGAGAGAGAGAGAGAGAGAGAGAGAGAGAGAGAGATTGATTGATTGATTGATTGATTAAGTTTTTTAACATGAAATGCCAAGTGTTTGTAAAAAGCACACCCAGATACCTGGTGGTTCTTTTTCTAATTATTATTATTTACTTTATTTCATTTTTTATACTTGTTTTTTTCCCTGTACCCCCTCCCTCCCTCCCCATAGAGTCCCAGAGCAGCTCTAGGAACTCTTTCTCACATCCACCAGACTGTAGAATAGATCACAGCAGGGCTGTAGTCAAGACCACCTTTGTCGAGACCCAAGTCAAGACCGAGTCCAAAGAGGTCCAAGTCCAAGATAAGAAAGTGTCCAAGATGGAAAAAACTGTTGTATGCATGACAGTATAAAGTCTATAATTTTATCAAATCAAAAACAGTGTTACAACAAACACCCAGGAAGAAGCCTTCCAATGAATATGACATCATCTAAAGAAAACAGACTGATAGAGGGTGATACCTATAGTTACAAGTACAGCTGATACAAACACCAATCCACTACTAGTACCACTGATAGGTACTGAGTATTTGAACAACTAAATTACAATATAGTTTCAGTCCAGACATTGACCAGTATTACCAGTATTACCAGTGTACTCCTATAGTTGGTTTATGACTTCCCTGGAAAAACTAGATTCTAACATTTTGTTATTTAGATGTGCGCTAATAAGAAAGACATATATTTCCAGAAAACATTACAGTTTGGTTAAATTAAAAAAACGAGTCTCCTTTAAAATATGTTCTTTTTATTTCTGAACAAAGTGCAGAAGTTGTTTATGGAGGACAAATGCGTTAACTTTACCCTAAAATGAACATTAATGTAAACGCTCGAGTGTTTGTGTATCTGCTACCCTTTGTAACACAAGTAACCTACAGTACACACAACCACAAATGTAATTCACGACAACTAATAGTTTGATTTTTTTTTCTTTATATCTCATGAAACCAGTAATACCAGACGTAAAGAAAGTGACGATAACGGTGTAAAAAAACCACATTCCCTTGTCTTATCTTCTGCTATGTTAGCTAATGTTAACGCTAACATAACATATAGCCTAGCTTATGAGGCTAGCTCTGCAGTTAACTTACCCAGATGAATGATGACTTTCCCTTGAATACTGTAACAAAATAAAGATGCCTGGACTCGGACGAGACCAAGAACCATATTTAGCAAGACCAGTGGCCGAGACCGAGACAAGTCCAAGTCAAATACCAACAAGACAGAGACAAGTCTCAGACCATAAAACCCGGTCTCAAGAACTAACAGCCCTGAGTCACAGTAACCACATGCGCGTGCGTGAACACATCATATATATATATATATATATATGAAACCAATGTAAATGTTAGAAAGCCCACACAGTTTAATTGTTTATTCTGTAAGTTTTCAAATGTCCTACGCTGTTGAACGCACCACTGACGCTGTAACGGTTAGGAACGTAATCCGTGCTATTATTAGCCGCTGTGTTGTTGCTCAGTAACCGTGCTAAATTCGCCATCTCTGCTTCTTTTTCTCCTTTGTTATTGATCTGTTCCTGGTTTATCGCTGTGTGTAGATGCCACAAGGTGAGATAACTAGCAGTGCAGTTCGGGTAGATGTTAGCGCCGGTGTACTGTTGAAGGCTAATACGATAGTATGCTAGCTGTCATCGGTAATTTCCATGAGGTGAGTCGTGTGTTCAGTCACCTACAGTGTTGGGAAAGTTTACCTTGATTAGGAACTAGTTCAAAGTTCAGTTCAAGTTACTCAATATGAATCAGTTCAGTTCATCGTTCATTCTTCCAAATTATGAACTAGAAGTTCATGGATCCCAAAATGAACTTTTTCGTTCTTTTTTGTGTTATTATTGTAAACGTATAATTAACCGTTTCTGACGTTATCCTGTAGTCAGGAAATCAGGGGAAAATGCCGCTCCCTAGGGCGGAAGTAAGTACCTTACCCCAGGGTTAACTTCCCTCTGCAGGTTCTTAGAACACAAGGAGTGGTTTCAGTGAGCTTCGTTTTCAATGTTTATTTCCAAGAACGGGACAACATCTGCTCCGGTCACACTATGTACATTTAACTCTTTTTCTCCGCTCCCAAAAACTCTCTGCACCCCCCCCCCCCCTCTCTCTCTCTCCCCGCCGAATAATACAAAAATTACATCTATGATAATGCTGTGTTTTGATCCCATTTTATTCCTTACAGGACTCAATAATTACAATGTGATAAGAACGAAATGTGAACTAAATAAGAACACAGTTCAATAAATGCCAGAATAACCGCGTTCACAACTTCCCGTTCATTTGGCAAAAGTGAACGAGTTGTTCACGTTCATTAAAATATGATATAGTTCATGAACGATCGTTCAATGAACGCGTTCAGGTACAACACTGGTCACCTATGTAGTATATCTGAGTCATTCATATAGTTTATAGTCGGTCCTGGTTAATTTGTGATTGTATGTGTGTTTATTCTACTGACTGTTGCTCTGTATTGTTGCAGATCGCAGTGAATAAACATTCAATAAGGACATCTGTATCGGTGTTCTCTAATCGGAACCACAACCACACCTTGCCACTCTAAATCTAATCCTGGAGACAACCTCACGCTCTCCGTCTCAGTAAATATTTGTAAATAATGTAAATAAGCAATGCAAATATGCATTTACTGCACAGCTTTTGTTTGTTTTGATTTTGCTCATTAGAACTTACAGCTTCAGAAAACTCACTTTCAAGCAAAATATTCAAATTTTATGGGTTTGATGTTTTAATAAGATGCAAATCATAATAAGCAAAATTATGACAAAGAAATACTTGAGATATCGCACTTTCTATAAAATGTATTGGTCTCACCTTTTATGCTGAATTACCTGAATAAAACAACTTTTTATTTACTTTTAATTATCATTTTCCTGAGTAGTACTTGTAAGCACAGTTTTTCTTATATGTACACCCCCCCCTTCTCTTATTACCTGTACACTGGTGTAACTGCATATTTTCTGCTGTAAGTTAACGGTGGAAATTCTCCACAGTAGAATAAATTAAATCTTCCGTCTTCTTTCATTGCACTGCTTTAAAGACTATGAAATGTCCTCCAGTCACATCAGGAAATGGCACATATCAGTGTCGTGCAGAAAATACCACAGAAACATACACACTACAGATAAGATAAGAAAATAACATTTGATATTTAGTGAGTATATTATCTGTTCTGGCAACGTCTGTAAAAACTTATTGGCTTGAAGCATGTCCACATTTTTTTCTTAACTGTACATGTTATGTTGCCTTCAGGTAAGTACACGCTGTCAAACTGCTTTAAATTGATGAAATGGTGCCCAGTCAGTTAGACATTATACAACTATTACTGCTATTACAACTGTATAATAAACTATTATAACTATACTTTAAAGAAACCTCTCCTGGATGCACTGGGACACATCTTCAGTGATGTATCGTGGGTGCATTGAGTTTTTCAGTTCTCACAACATCAAACACCCTCGCCCAGGTGACCCAGGTGACCCACGCGACCCAGGCATGGTGATCAATTCCTGGCTTGCGTCCCAGTAGCAGCCCACAGATCTGCCCTTTTTAGCCACTTGTTGATTTTATAGTCCTCGTCTTGGCTGCCCCTGTCACACCCACTTGGCCAAGGACCTGCAACGCCTCTGCAGTCACCTTCCATGGAATCATAAAATGTTTTCCAGTCCCTACCTCTGCATTCCTCCACCAGTTCCTGGTACTTAGGCCAACTACTATAGAATAGAATATTACATATTATATACAACTATAGAATAAATTATTATAACTATATAACATTACAATGGTAGAATATACTATTATAACTATAGAATGTACTATTACTACTGTATTCAAACAATCAGGTGTGATTAAATTTTACACAAAGCGCTTATTTTGTTCTAAAATAAAGAAATTTCTGTTTTCAAAGCCTGTTTTCATCGCTACCTGTACCGAACATAATGGCACTATGGCTGTAAAATTCAGTTTTTCTAGTTGCTGATAACCAAACAAAGTGAAGCATCATTAATTTCTTCTGCTCTTCACCTGTGGAACAAACTACCTGAATACCTGAGATCTGGGAAAAACTGTCAGTTCATTTAAATCAGGTCTGAAAACATTATTATTTACTGGAGCATTTGCTTAAATTCTTGATTGTCATTTAAATGTTTTTAAATGTCTTATTTTAAGTCATCTTAATCATTTACATTTTCTTATATGTTTTATGTAAAGCACCTTGAATTGTCCTGTACATGAAATGGGCTATACAAATACATTTGCCTTGCCTGTGGTTTTACATTTGTTTTCAACAGGATTGATTTGACAGTATTAGTTTTTCATCTGCTCTGTCTGCACTTGATGTAAATGCAGTTTCAGTTTCTCCATCTGCTATTAAATCACACACCACCAGGATGCACTGATGTCTTCACAGTCTCCTGAAGTTTAAAATGTCTGGGTCAAAATGATCCACAAGATTATTTTTTAACACAAACTGCACAAATATTATATGACACACATCTGTAAAAACTCATTTTAAGAAAATATGTTTTTCATTTGTTCCATTGGCAGATTTTTGTGCTGAATTCATGATTTTTTTTTTCTTCACTCATGCTAAAAATAAAACATGTGTTAGTGTTAACCTCTTCACACCAGATGAACATCATGTATTTAGTGTTTTCATTTCCTTAAAGTCTGTGGACTTAAGGAAAAGGTGGATGAATAACTCATCCACTTGTAATTCAAAAACACAGACTCTTACACAAGAACCTTACTCAACACACTTTACAATTCTGTAGAACACGGAAGAAAAACCACAGGTCAACCATAACCACACGTCAATAAAACACGTCAGTAAAACAATTACATTTCCAAGTGTCTGTGGTGGAAGATGCATATAATGAGAAATAAAGTATTGAACATCTGTGAAATGATTAACACTCAGATTCAAGAGGTTTATTGTCACATACACAGTAAAAACACACAGGCTTGAAGCCATGCAGTGAAATAATTGCACACTTCCTGTCAACGTGAGAAAAGTAGGAACAGCAGTGTTGGGAAAGTTCACCTTGAATAGGAACTAATTCAAAGTTCAGTTCAAGTTACTCAATATGAATTAGTTCAGTTCATCGTTCATTCTTCCAAATTATGAACTAGAAGTTCATGGATCCTAAAATGAACTTTTTTGTTCTTTTTTGTGTTATTATTGTAAACTTATTATTAACCGTTCCTGACGTTATCCTGACCGTAGTCAGGAAATCAGGGGAAAATGCCGTCCTCTTCTCGGACGGAATCTCCAGTCAGTTCCTACCGGTATTAAGTTAGTTTTATATTGGACATTCAAGTTTGATATTCGAAATAAAGCTATTATTCTCTTTGACCTTGTGACTTACTGATGTCAAACCTTCTTTATAAAATAAAGGCAGGTATTCCTCACATGCCACAAGACTTCTTTTAGAAATATATACTTTGTACGTTTTTTAATTAATTTTTAATTGGTAAAAAATGCATATAAAGCTATTATTCTCTTTGACCATGTGACTTACTGACTTAACATAAATATTATCATTGGCTATTCCACAACATTATGTTGCCAAAATTTGTTCAGAATAATACAAACGTGACATCTATGATAATGCTGTGTTTTGATCCCATTTTATACCTTATAGGACTCAATAATTACAACGTGATAAGAACGAAATGTGAACTAAATAAGAGCGCAGTTCAATAAATGCCAGAATAACCGCGTTCACAACTTCCCGTTTATTTGGCAAAAGTGAACGAGTCGTTCACGTTCATTAAAAATATGATATAGTTCGTGAACGATCGTTCAATGAACTTGTTCAGGTACAACACTGAGTAACAGTAAGTGCGGTTTAAAAAAGTACAATGCAAAAATATTACTTTATGTACAATCTAAAATTTAAAGTGCAAAACACAATAAATAAATAAATAAATAGATAAACACAAGAACTTAGGTAGGCAGTGGTATGTAGCAGTGATGAGCGACCCGCAACCGACATCTTTTTTTTTTTTTTTTAATCTAAACCGCTCGCGGCTCGGAACTGCAATAAATGTATTTGAAAAGAACCGACCCGAACCGCGCTCAACCCTTATTTTAAAATTGTAATCAATGGTCTTTGTGAGTATCACTGACTGCTGCACTGACTTGCACATTGCCCCCACAGAATTGCACATTACATATTTTTACTATATTATTTTTATCTTATTCTATTTTGGTGCATGCTTATTACATTCTTTTTTTTCTCTTCTTATTTTATTGATATACTATATGTTGAATGTTGCAGCGTTACACCGAGACAAATTCCTAGTTGTATACTACATGTGTACTATACGAACAATGGCAATAAAACTCTTTCTGATTCTGATTCTGAGTATCACATGACCATCATATACTTGCATTTTTTCTGTGTAAATCCAATGTAAATGGGGCAACCTGTGACAGCCAAAGAGACATTTGGACCCAGTTTCCATGGAAAAGAAAACACTGGGAGCTGCTCATCATCTTAAAATCTCAATGAATGTGTCCGACACCTTAACTTTTTTTGTTTGTGTGTTTCTAGACCTGCCACTCTCCCAACTTGACTTTCTCTCTTGCTCCCTCCATACCGTAGGATACTTCCGACGTTGTACGTCACACTCACGGAAATTCATTTAATAACAGGCATTTCCCTGGTTATTTTAATGTCTGTTAGAAAGACCAAACAGTTTAATTTTTGTTTGATTGTTTAATTATACAGTATTTATTCAGGAACAACTCATTTTCTGCAAGTTTTCAAATATCTCACGCCATTGAACGCACCAGTGATGTTATGACAGTTATGGACGTCTTTAGAATTAGTTGCTGTGTTGCTAAGTAACCGTGCCGAGATCACCATCTCACCTTCTTTTCTTCTTTATTCATATATTCCTGGTTCATTACTGTGTGTAAATGCCACAAGGTGACATGAATAACACAGTACAGTTCAGATAGATATTAGCATGGTGTGTTGTTGAAGCTGATACAGTAGTAAGCTAGCTGTCATCTCAAACAACAAACGACCCGACCGACCGCAAATATCATTAAAATATTTTTTAATGACCTGTAACTGTGCCCACTCACTTCGGCTCAGCCTACATCACTGGTATGTAGAGACATGATGTGTTTGGTGGATGAGAAATGAGGACACATCATTTGAAGAAGAAAATCAGATATTTTTAGTGTAAGTCAGGGGCGTCACAGCCATTTAAAATGTGGGGGTGGTCTAGGTTATGGCACATGAGCAAAATATTCTGAATCTATCCTCGGAAAATTAACAAACAATTATCCATTAATGGCTACATGAGAGAGAGTGGGGGGTCATGTATGTGCATGAATACATACATATGTGTATATATATATTTATGTATTTTTTGTTTTTCTTTCCTCTACCTGTTTGGTATCATGAATTGTGTATATTAAGATGTATGGTAGCTTTTATTGTCATCATACACAAAAGTACAATGAGATTTCAAGCATCTCTTCAGTGCAGGACGTAAAAAATTAAAATGAAATTGAGAAATAAATAAAAAATAATATATATATATATATATATGTATATAAAGAGAAGTGCACACTGTAATATAAAAATCTGAGATAAAATATATTTATAAATATTACAAGATTAAAAGATTGCACAATATCCTGGGCCGTAAAACAATACTGCTGTCGATGGTGTGTTGAAGGTATATGGGAGGGATCACAGGGGTTTGGACTGGGAATTCAGAGTCACGATGGTTTTGGGGAAGAAGCTATTTTTGAGTTTGTTTGTCTTTGTTCTGATGCACCTGTAGCGCCTCCCCGAGGGCAACAGGTCAAACAGATGGGCTCCAGGGTGGTAAATATCCTGTGCCCGTCTGAGGCAGCGAGCAGTGTAAATGTCTGTCAGGGAGGGGAGAGGGCGGACGATGATCTTCTGCACAGCTTTCACTACCCTCTGCAACCTCTCCCTGTCTGCCACAGTGCAGCTCCCATACCATACTGTGATGCAGTATATCAGTAGGTTCTGTATGGATGACAGATAGAAGGTCAGCAGCAGTGCGGAGCTGAGGTTGTACTTCCTCAGGACTCTCAGGAAGTACAACCGCTGCTGTATGGTAGGTGGGCATTAATAAACTTTGCTTCTGCCTGAGCCTTTTTCAGTTTTTGCTGCTTTGAAGTGAATATATGACTGAAATAAACTAAACATTTTTAGATTAAAAAACTAATATATGGCAGAAAAATAACAATAATGTGTTTTTCCTCAATTAAACATTTATTCAATTCATATGTCAAAATAATGAGATAAAAAGTAAACATTCTGAGATTTTAAAACAATCCAAATTATGAGATAAAAAAACGATATAAATTTTGATTTAAAAAAATCTGACACTGATTTTATAGACACTGTTCCTCTTTTTTCTTACAAAAATGTTTTGTTCATGTTAGGGGAGACGACTAAAAATATGTTCCTCAAGGGGAACATCACTAAAAAAAGTTTGAGAACCACTGTCTTAGTGTTTATGTCACAGAACAAGACATAGTTCAGTTAACTTAGTTTAACAACGGCACCATTTCTCATTACTTACTGCTTGGTGACTGTTAACACCGCAAAGAAGAATGGTTTACATTTCGCCCATTTACATATGCTGGGCGGGTCAACAGTTAAACCATACATATTGTAACAGCTCCGCAATGTTATTGTTGTTTGTTTGGCGTGATTGCGACCGACAGTAACTGTTTATCCTGAAATAAAAAGTAGGTGAGACCAACTCTCCGTCCATTTCCTGGATCCAGTGACGATATAATATATAAACTCAGGAAAAAGTGAAGGGTATGAAATCATCTGGTTGGAGAAGTGGGGGTGTCGCAACACTCCCACCCCCCACGGCTGCTACGCCCATGGTGCAAGTGCTTCCCATCAATCGTGTGTGTGTGTGTGTGTGTGTGTGTTGCCCTCAGGGAAGAGGTACAGGTCTATCGAGTACCGCACCTCTAAGTTTTTCATCACCTTTTACTTGAGTGCAATCAGGGTACTGAACATGCAGTAGCTGTTCATATGACTGTTCACCTGTGCAATATATTTATATAGTATTTAATATATTTATAAACCAATATCTATATTAATTCTGCTGCTGTCATGCCTTCTCTACCGTGTTTTTCTCAATTGTACTACCTTTTATACATTTTAATAATTTTTTGGAACATATTCATACATTTCAATCTGTTTTTATCTAGTACTTGAGTTTTTGTGTTGTCTTTTATATTTATTTGTTTTTGTACTGCTGGAAGTTGTCTTTTAAATCCAGGTAATTGAGTTTGAGACCCCTGGTTTTACTAGTTCTTCGTCTTTTATAGGAAACTCTGCTGCAGTTGCTCTACCAAACCACCAGATGGGGATGTTGCCACACAGTGGGACTGGGAGCAGGACAGTATCTCACACACACACACACACACACACACACACACACACACACACACACACACACACACACACACACACACACACACACACACACACACACACACACACACACACACACACACACACACACACACACACACACACACACACGATGGCAGCTCAGTTTTAATGTAAGAAAGCACAAAACATTAATATGTCTGAAGATTCTCAATCAAGCTAAATCCAACCAGGGGACATATCTGTTACTGTGTGTGTGATTAAAGTAAGAATACATTAATACAGTTTAGAGGCCTGCACGAGAGCCCTAGGCCCGAGGGGCCCGACAGCCTATCTGATTCGCTCTACTTCCCAACTCCCATCACAAACACACAAACATGGAGAACGACATAAAGAAAAAGATTGATGAAAATGGTGAATTGAAGAGAGTGAACAACATTAAGGGAAAAGCTCCGTTCTGGACTCAGTTTCAACTTATTCAACCCTTCCAGATGAGCCAAAGGGTTTGTTCAGTGTGTTGTATGTAAAGCTGTTCTGTCATATGAGAGCAAAAAAAACCAGGTTCTTCATCTCCACAGACATTTTGAACGGGTCGGTGGCGGATCCAGCAGCGATCACAGACCGAGTTCTCAAGCTGCTGATCGAAACATGAGCCCCTATTTTAACCTGCTCTTTTATGTCCACATTGATCTGTCAGAAACAGTTATTCACAGAAAAATAGAAAGCTGTTTTTTTAACTGCAGAGCGTTATCCCATTTTCAGAGCGGCAGATTTAATTTACGAACGTACTCAATGAATATAGTGTTCTATCACACTAAAACATTCTTATGGGAGGTTAAAACAAACAAACAAAAAAAGTCGGGCCGGGCCGGGTTCGGGCCTGAGAATTCTGAAAACCTGTCGGACCGGGCCGGGCTGGGGCTCCACCCCCTTGGGCCAGGGCCGGGCTCGAGCCCAGATAATAGGCCCGTGCAGGGCACTAATACAGTTAATGTGAATTTAACAATACACTCTCTCTCCCTCCCCAAGAGTGCTTTTTTTCCTACTGGGTTTTAGACTTGTTTTCTTGCTAAGGAGTGTCTAAGGCAGGGTTCCCCAATAGGTGACACAGACTGGCCCACACCAATGTGTGAGCAAAAATGATTCTTTTTTAAAATATATCTTATTTTAAATATATTAAACATTAGCCACCATCATCCCTGTCCACACATGACCAAACCATTGACTACAGGACACACACATTCATTTATTGTTTTGGGTTTTTCTTCTGTTTGTGTTCATGTATGGAAGATAATTGGTGTCATTGTTTATATGAGTTAATATGATTTCAGTTTAATGTATATTCCATGTAAATATTGCAGATTGTGTGTTAATTAAAGGATGTGGTAGCTTAGGGGTATTAAAGGGGAGCTTTTCCCAGTAGTGGGGGGGTGTAGTTGAGTTCTGCAGATTTAGAGAGATTTGAATTTAACGTTGAAATAAGAGTGTGGCTGAAAGCTGTTTTTGTTTTTTTTAAGTGATGAATGGTAAAAGAGACCAACTTAATTTTATTATGTTTTCAGATCTCTTGTATCTATTTTTTCTTTTTCCTGGGTTTTTTGGTATTTTTGCACTAGAAAAACTGTGCACTCCTCAGCACTGCTTGTTTTGGACTTGGGTGAAAATAAATGAAAAACCACTGAAGTCAAATGAACCCTTGACAAATATATAGTATTTAGTATTTATTATTTAAGTATGTACAACTGGCTGCTGTTACAGCTGTATTACTGTTGATTTGTTCAAGCAGACTAGCAAAGTATATTTTTAAAATTGTATTTTGAGTTAACTAGCTGCGGTTATAAATCTGGCAATCCAATCCAAGCAGATTGTAATAACCAAATATTTATTTTGAGTAAATGGTTGGTTCTCAACTTTTGTTTCCAGAGTGTAATTTGTCTTTGTGTGACCCTCACATATAGTATTCCTGAATCCCAGGCACAACTCTCAGTACTCTCAGTGCACTTATCCATAAAATGGACAGAAATCGACCTCCTGGTTGTGAAACGACCCTCCCCCCCCCCAGCTGCTAAAAAAAAAAAAGTTATATTTGCACTAATTACTCTGTTTTTTTGCACTATTTATTCTGTTTACTCTGTTCCTTAGATGTTTTTTACTTATTTATTTAGTATGTGTGCTCCGGAAGCCAAGCAGCGACGTCTCGTTGCCAAAAATCCCACTGTTGTGTGTATTCTTGTGCAATGACAATAAAGGAAGTCTAAGTCTAAGTCTAACTAATAATGTTATAATGCACTATAAGTGCAGATGCAACATTGTTATCTGTATTGTCACTGGAGTGGGGCTGTTGTGGCGCCCCCCACCCTGCCGCTGTGTGCCCCACAGGTGCTGTGGCCCTCGGCTTGGTGCCCAGGTCAGAATTTAGCCCTTGATGAAATCTAATTGGGGAACCCTGGTGTAGAATGTTTGTGTTTGTGTTTTTTCACACTTGTTAACCATTCCTGTTCAACTTGTCCAACCATAGTCAAAGACCACGTACACATATGTATATACACACTCGTACATAATATAAAAAATGTAATCATTAATGGATAATTGTTAATTTTCCAATGATAGACTGATGCGCCACAACCTAGAACACCCCCACATTTTAAATGGCTGTGACGCCCTGCTGGTAGAGTAGGTCGAGGTCATGTGATGTAAATGACGGAGTTACTGAAGGTTGCAGGGGCTGCTGTTGCATTGGTTGGTCTTGGTGTAAAGAGTCTGTTTGATGACATTGAACACACTCTCTTTGTTGTTGATGACATTGTAATAGGCCAAGTCCACCAGAGCGTCATAGTCCTGGTCAGAGTAGGTGAAGTTGGTGGTTACGTACGGTGAGTCGTTACTTTTCACGTCCACATTCCCAGCTTTCTTTTCCTCTTCAGTCTCACGCTTCACACCTGTAAAGACACAGTCGTGCAAACAAATAGTTAGAAACAGAACGAAGGCCATAAAATAATGATACTAATAGTTTTAAAGGGTTCACACTAAGGATGTAAATTATCCATTAATCAGGTTGACCTCATTAATCAATAAACCATTAATATTTATTATATACTTCATGAAAAAAGCTTGCGTCACTTTCTGTCATAGTTTTAATGCTGTGGGGCCATGGAGCGGTGCTGTCTGAGCCCCCAAAGAGGTGAAAGTAAAAGTTTTGTGTGGTGGTAAGGATGTAAACCTGTGCTCCACCATGTCCCTAAAATGATTCTAATTGATTAACGACAGGATCTGGATCTGATTATACGGTCGAAGGGCGGACAAGCCGACAACCTCCGGACAGGTGGAAAACTGTCCCAATGTTCAATGAAAACAACGAAGCTGAATTTAAGGAGCGGCGCCCCGTACTGTCCACACAAACACCACCAGGGAAAAGAGCAATTAACCCACAATTAATGTCATTTAATCAAACTAATTCTTATCGACAGATACTCGATTAATTGCGGTTCCATGCAGTAGATTTCCAGCAGACTCACCAGGTCGTTTGAAGTCTTTGTACGTGACATTGACAAGTGGGAAATGAACCACGATGGGGGCTTTGGGGTTCTGCTTGTCCTCAAAGATGTAGACCTCTTTCTCAGGCTCCTTTTCCAGACTGGAATAGTCGGCCTGGGGGAAGGGGATCTGATGGTCTTTGCAATACTCAGCTGTGAGTCGAATGACCTGGTGAAACCACAGAGTCGTATTAATACAAGGAAACAAACATTTGGAGTTAGTACTGATCATAAATATATACACACACACTCATAGATATGCAGTTGTTCCTCACTATAATGTGGTTCACACCTCGCTGTTTCACAGATTGTCATAATGACATAAAAATGGTACATTTAGAACAGTGTACTGCACATGTCCCACAGCCATATTGGCATCAGACAAACTAATAATGTAGCTCAGTAAAGTGTCTGCACTTTCTTTGTTAGACATAAGGCTTCTGGATTCCATTAAATTTTACTGAATGTAGGTCAAAGGTCAAGGTAATCAAAAATGTCTCTTCGCAACGATAAGAGGGAAAATCAGCTAAAACCTTTCCAAGGGGCGGGGTTTGTTGTGCCTCGCACCACTTGTTCTGTTCTTTTTTTCCCTTAATGTTTGTGCTGCACAGACAAATAAATAAATAAATAAATAAATAAATAAATAAATAAATAAATAAATAAATAAATAAATAAATAAATAAATAAATAAATAAATAAATAAATAAATAAATAAATAAATACCTCAAGATGGTGACCAGGCTCCCATGAGTAACTCAGGACGATGATGACGTCCACTTCTCTGCCCGGCCTCAGAATTGGGGCACAGCAGATATTGATGGCGTGTCCAGAATCCACCAGGTGAAGGGAGGGGTCATAGGGTGTCAGTTGGTTTGGGAAGGCGTCAGGATGTGTGTCTGAACAGAAAACAGGAGCCGGACATATAAACACTGGAGGCATCTGTTTATTCGCCTGCACCTACTGACTCATGAATATTTATACTGTGTCTGCTACTGGATTCTGGTTTTTATGATTCTGCCCTCTGAGGGGGGGGGGTATGGTTTTTGGTTCAGCTTTTTTGTTCCTGCATTTGTTTTTCTGTTTTTCAGCAATGTTATACAAAAATTACTGGATCAATTTCGATGAAATGTTCAAGAACAGTGTGAAGTGATCAAGAATAGATCCCATATTACATTGAATATTGAATATATTGAACAACAGTAAGACTCAGGAAAAGGAAATGAAACATATTTAGATAGGAAAATTTTTAAATTGTGTTTGTAGCGATTTGGAACACAATTTATTCATGATTATAATGTAAATGTTGTTTATAAGGTGAGGATGGTTTCTGGGGTGTCCTATTACAAAACATTTTTTTGGTTAATTTTCTCAATCATTTTTACATATTGGAGGGGAAGCATATTCATAAATCACAAATGGCTCATAGAGCCTAACTGGTCACATCATCATTGAGAATATAACAGAAATTGGTATCAACATACTTATTCTGATACTTGCTTCCCCCCTACTCAACCCGTACCCCCATATTCCCCCCCATCAACCCCCTCCTCCCCCAAATGAATAGCTCAAGCTATTGAGCAAAATAAAACAAAACAAACCACATACACAAAACTGACAAACAAACAAACAAGTCCAACAACACACATACACACACTCACAGACATACCACCCCTTGTCACCACAAAGGTGAAAATTCATACGTTTCACAACCTTTCATTTAATTTCTCTAATAGCTTAGCCCAGCAGTCAATATTAGCCATTTTAGCATGATGTAGGCGTGCCGAGGAAAGGTCTAACTGAGCAATATCCTGGTAGGAATAGAGCCATTCCCTCACTGACAGTGTATGTGGTATTACAGAAGTATCTTTAAGTGGATTGTCAATTCTAAACCAAGCTAAACCAAATGTTAAGTATGTATTAGCTATAATAGTCAGTCTGTAAGATGGCAGTTGTGTGAATTTACATTAAGTTGGCAGGGAATATTTTTAATATCAATGGTGTTGAAGATGGGTCTACTCAAAGGGTATGCTGATGTGCCTGCTGTTTAGCCAGCTTTTTGGAAATGTAGGTAACTGGAAGACTCTAAAGATTCTAAAACTGTAATTAACCTTCACACAGACAGCGGCTCTGTGGCAGCCTGTTGAATTGTAGATAACTTTGCAGTTGTTGCTAGATAACTAGCTCACTCTAAACTAGTAAACATAGTCTATTGGAAAATTAGGTTTTATATATATATATATATATATATATATATATATATATATATGTTATATTAAAGTGTTGAAATCTTAAATGTATAGGGTTTTCTTATTCTGTTTTATAAAGCAAGAGAAGTGACCGTTTCACAACACAGCAGATGTGACCTGCAATAAATACTTATTTAAAATGTCTTGTGGGGGAAAGTAGTAGCTTCTACTGAAACATACAGGAAACAATCAGATAAGATGTTCTCAAGGAGACCATGAGGTGATATATGTTCGAAACATCATCGGGAAACTGTACAAGATGACTGTCCCACTGTTATCTGTGGTCTTTTTTGAAGTTCATAGTGATGTATAGATGTCAACGTTAACTGACCCCAACAGCTGTGTTTCCTACTTACACTTCTTTGTTATGTATTGTATTGCTAGGGTAAATCTCTGTTTGTGTCTAAAATCCTTTGATTTTAGACACATTTGTCTTCTACCCACTCCCCTTTTGAGCTATTTTGGTTACCTTCTTTTATGTTGTTATGCTGTTATTTGCTTCTGGACAGCTCGAAATAAATACTTGAACTGAACTTGAACTGAAAGTTTTGCAATAAATGGGTATGGCTGAACAGGGCAGATGACAAGCTTGGGTGCAGACATGCTGTTTCCTCCTTCCTCCTTCCTCAAACTGAGAAGCCTTTGACTCCTGATTATGTTCTAAGCGTGTCTTTGTTTGAGTAAGAAAAAGACTTTGACTTGTATTTAAACTGCAGTTAAAATGATAAAGGTGTTCATCCAAAGATCGTCCTGAATTGGATCGTAGTCTGTGAATCGAGATTTGAATCGGATCATTTTGTGAGTGAAAGACTCACACTCCTAGTAAATAGTGAACGAAATCACAAGCATTTGGAGCATCTGCATGACACTCATTGGCTGACGCCTGGGTCGGCCACTAATGAGATTTAATGAAGGCTATCGTGCATGCGTGTAGTGTCGGGCCGTCCTGGTTAACAGTACGCTGTATCAAATTCCTGGTGAGAACCCTGCATAGCCTATATTACAATTACAGTTTTCAAAGTTGCACACAGGTTACAACTGTTCACAACATTACACAGTTTACAGCTAAATAACTTTATCAAGGTACAGATGACTCACTTTGCCTGAACTGTACAATTGCAGAGTCCTCCTCAGGAAAAAAACTAGAGGGAAAAACTCAACAAAAATCTACCTCGAGTGCTGTGATTGGCTTGATCCACTGGGGGCAGGGAGGGGGAGGGCCTTCCAGGCACAACTGCCTTGGAGGCTTGGTTGGGAGCTCAAAATCCCTTTAAGCATAGATTCTTCTATTTGTAATGATTTGTAATTTATTGAGAGGAAATAGATACAGTTCTATCAGCTGGATCCATGACGAAAGTTTAAAAAATGTGGGGGCGGAGTTTGGTGTGCTTGGAATCACTGTCTGTCTATATTAAGGAATTTCCTAATTGTGGAATCAAAGTACTTCTATCTTAGATCCACCCACCCACCCATCCATCCATCCACCCTCCCACCCATCCATCCATCCATCCACCCTCCCACCCATCCATCCATCCATCCACCCTCCCACCCATCCATCCATCCATCCACCCTCCCACCCATCCATCCATCCACCCACCCACCCATCTATCCATCCATCCACCCCCTACCTCTCCAGGCGACAAAGTTGCTGTTTTTGTTGTACGCCCTGTGCAGGAACAGACCACGCATGTAGTTGAAAATTGTAGCGGTGCCCACACGGTTCCTGAAGAAATCGTTCAACATTCCAGCAATTTTGTTAACTGGATTGAAAACGAATGTGTCCAAGGTTGAAGGTTTTATGTCCGTCTCTGACAAAAAACAAAACAAAACAGAAAACAATGAACCAAATAAGTTTCTTTGAAAACATAACAAACATAGATACAATTACCATCATCCCACTGTGCTTGTGTTTATCCAGAGGTGAAATACACTAAACCTGCAGCGTCCACTGACAAATATGGACAGTCACTACTTTACTGCTTAATATCTGGACAGTGTATTCATTTTCAACGTAATTTTTGTGAATAACTCTTTCAAATGTAGTTTTGTAGCTCAGTGCAGGATTAACACAAAATGTAAATATTAACATTTTAGTCTTGACTAGTCTTGACTTGACTTGACTTTCTGAGCGTTGCGTGGTCACCCCCCACCCCACCCCCCCGAATATATTACCGAAGTTTTGTGCCATTACACATCTGGGTGCACCCTTAGGTCTTCAGGCTAGAACCTCCTGAAGGTCCCGAAGACTCATTGTAAACTTGTCCAGACATGTGCTTCAGGCTGTAGCCCCTTGCCCCCCCCTTCGAAGGGATGGGGTAATAAGTCGGCTCATCCTGTGTCCCACCATATACCCTGGACTTCACTACTATGTCCTGTCTATGGAACATTACCGATGCTATTGATGTTAGATCCTGGTGACATCCACGAAGGCGGCAGCCCCGTTACCCTCTTCCACACCCCGGTCAGACTGACAGAAAACGCACTGCTCCAAATGCCTGTGTAGAGTTTAGACATGGACACAGTCAGTAACAGTGGCCGTAAACAGACAACGGGGTTGTGGTTCTGAATAATGATAGACCAATATATGGGGCCGATAATTCCTTTTTTTCTTGTATCTGTTTTCTTGTATCAATCGGTCGCATTGGCTGAAATGGTCTTTTTATTTATTATTAATGATTCAGGCTGCCAAAATATTGGCAGCCTGAATCAATCATTGGCTAAGATTGATTGGCAAAAAAACATCAGTATTGATCAAAAAACCCATATTGGTCGATTACCCATCGAACTCACCGATCAGATAAGGCAGGCGGAGTTCAGGAAGCTTCTTCAACAGGTGACCCAGGAAGTAATGGCTCCCAAAGTGTTGAGTCGGGACGAAGGCGCCATATTTGGGGAAACCGACCTCGTAGGGGGTGAACTCACACCACTCTGAACACACACACACACACACACACACACACACACATTAGGGGTCAGTGTGGAACAGGTTCTGTTGAGTTCTGCTGTTCTAACTCTAGGAACAGGAGGTTTTTACCGGCTGAAGCCTCTGTTCCCTGCAGCTCCTCATTCATGTTGACTGCAGTGTAGATGGGTAAAGGGTTCTGTCCTTCACTGACTGCCTGCTTCTGGTCTGAAAGGGTACTGGGTACTTTCTAGAACACCACAGACAACAAATAAATACATAAATAAATTATTGTGGAGAACCACACACAACAACTGAATGCATAAATGAAGTCTGACATAGATAGTTTAGAGCAGTGGTCTTCAGCCCTGGTCCTCAGGGTCCACTGTCCTGGATGTTTTAGATGTCACCCTGCTCCAACACACCGGATTCACATGATCAGCTCGTTACCAAGCTCTGCTGAAGCCTGATAATGAGCCACTGCCTTGAATCAGATGTGCTGGAGTAAGGCGACATCTAAAACATGCAGGATCGTGGGTCCTGAAGACCAGGGTTGACAACCTCTGGTTTAGAGTGCATTACATTACATTTCAGTAGATTAGATTGCTTTACACTAATTCATTTACATTACATTAGATTGGAGTAGATAATAGTACATTAGAGTAATTATTAGATTATTTGATATTACAGTATATTTGTAGCCTAGTTGCACTATCCCCATTCATTCCATGTATGGGTCTAGTGGTGCTTCATCATCAGGGGAGGCGGGGCTAAAAGGTTGTCTTTCAAATCCCTCTGTATGCAATAGAACAGCACTACAACCAATCAGCGTAATCTTTAGGATGATGTAGTTAGAGTGCTGGAAAGTTCATGGATGAGTCTGGAGAAAGTTAGTAATGACTAAACAAAATGGTGGATTATGGAGCTGAACGACTGTTGTCGCTTCTGTAAAAAGAATGTTGACATTTTCTCACATTCTTCACTCATCTTTGATAAAAGGAAATTGCCACCCAGTCGGCAGCCATCTATCATCATTGTTGTTCTTCTTCTATGGTTGTTTCCAGTTGTTTCTCTCTGAATTGTCGCAGAGTCACTTTGTTATGCCCTCCCTCTGACTCTATACTTCACCAGACACTTTGTGTTATACTTTCCATCCGAACAAGTTGGTGGACATCCGTAATAAACAATTTTGGGAGGTCATGCAGACATCTTGAGTAAAATTTGTCATCTTTGAACAGTTGTCAAACACTAGAGTGCTATCAGTGCTAACATGGACGTATTCAGCCAGAAATGCTCAAGCGAATATCCAAAATACAACGTTATATTGTGCGAAGAGTCAATTAGATTCGCTGCTACTAGGGGCATCTAACGTGGCTAGGCTAGTATGTTTCAGTAGATTACTTTACAGTAATTAATTAGATTTTTCATTACATTAGATTTGAGCATATATAGTAATTATATTAAATCACAGTAGATTCAGTTAGGGTCGATTAGACTAATCTACAACAGGGAAATTCAATGGTCAAAGCAACAAAAGTGAAAATGTGCAGCATAAACATAGAGCCAAAGACAAATAATAATAAAAAGGCTGTGACTATACTGTGATGTTGGATAAACCACATGTACTAGTTAGCACTCTTTTCTACTGTGGTGACATCTGCAAAAATGTACACTTAATTAAGTTGATTCAGTTTTTATCATTGACTACAACAAAACAAATATGACTGAGGCAATTATAATACCAGGCGAACGATATTAGCACGAAACTCCAAAAATGCAGCAGAAAGATTCAGAAAAGAAAGGCAGTAGGAGGAAGTAGCACAAGTATCTAGTATAATAGCAGAAAAACTGTAGTTTCTGCAGTATTTTGTATTAGTTTGGGACTGTAAACTTTAGTTTCTTCAGACATAATGGAGAAAACACTGCTGAACATCTCACCTTCCCAAAGATCAGCTGTTCAAACATCAGTCCTGCCATGTCGGTGAATGATGACTGGTAGCCGTCCTTAACTTTCTTTGACATTTCTTCATAGTAATAGCTCATATTATCGAAGGATAAGATGCTCAGGGTCCCCTTTGCATTTTGTTCTTTTTGGGCATTGATGAACCCGTCCATGTCCTGGTGGGACCAGTCATTGTCCTGGTACACAGCAGACATGGTCCTGTTCAGACAAATGAGATACAGTTATATTCAAACACAATGACCAAAAGGACGACGGTTCTGAGAAGGAAAAAGTCTGATCCACCTCCAAGACAATAGTGACTCAGTACCTATCACTACCCTTTTTTGGAATTACAACTGTTTAAACTTATATGAGTTTTGGTCAAGGTCAAAGGTCACCATTTTGAAGCAAATGCTAGGTTTCCTATCTTCCCGGACATTCTCATCACCAAATTCAATTTGGACCTTTATTGTGACCTTTGACCTTACAATACTGTCTGCTCCCTTTTTTGGGGGGAGGGACGTTATAGCAGTTATAACATACCAAAGTAAGTTCATCAATATGTGAGTGTGAAAGAGAAAACTGATTAAATCCCACTCCCTTCTCACATTATACAACAGAACACATTACTTTTATTTCCTTAATCATAAAGTCACATCTGTTCACTCACCATGTGGATCCAGAAACCCCTGTGATGTAGGACACGGTGTCCAGGACTCCCATCTCCTTCAGACCCTTCAGACCTCCCAGCAGCCCCGTCATCGCTCTGGCTCCACCCCCTGAAGCAACCACCGCTATGGATGGAACCTGAACACAGGAAGTAAACATGTTAGATCCACTGGAATGTTCTATCAGGTCCCATGTAAACTATCTACAACAGGACCCAACGGGGTCTACCGAACAATGGCAGAGATGGGTTGGGTGGCATCTACAGACCAACGGCAATAGTAGAGTGGGCGGAGTCTATCAGCCAATGGCAGAGGTCGGGTGAACAGGGACAATGCCATTAAAGACACTGATGTTAGCTTGTACTGGCCAATGGCAGAGGTGAAGTGGGCGGGGTCACATAAAGTCAAAGAAACCAACATCAGTCTGACATCCACCTTCACAATGATGACCTTTGACCTCTGTCCTGTTCACTTGTGTTCAACCATTTAATTGAAATAAATTTGACTTAAATTTCATTTAAACTGAACTTAACTTCACTTAAATCTCGCTGAAATTCATTTAAACCTAATTTAATTTAACTAAGGGGGTGGAGCCAGAGAGGGAGGGGCCTGAAGGTCAGACCACTGCAGACTATCAGATGTATATTTCATGTGAAACATGTTGCTCTTATTGTTGCTCTTTTTTTTCTTCTTTCTGTTCCTCTTAAACTCCATCACAACCACACAGAACAAACTCACTCATTCCCACTTTTTTTCAAAACTTCTTCATCTTCATCTCACCTCATCCTCTTTAAGGGCGGAGCTGAAGCCTAGAAGTTTCTGCAGAGCTTCTGTCACCACAGCTTTCCTCTTCTTCAGGAACTCTTTCTCCTGGGGTGGAGTGTCGAACGCCAGCCGAACAGTGGGGACATTTTTGACTCTAGATTTAAGAAAACAAAGGTTAAAGGAATGACAGACCCATACATTGGCCAGCCAATATATTGGATGGTATTTAGGTTTTTTTTCTTGTATCAGTATCAGCCTGTTGTGTCGGCTGATATGCTATTTTTTCCAGGTGAAGGAAAAAAGAAAGAGAAAAGGGGGGATAAAACAGAAAGCAGAGAAAAATAACAAGGAAAAATGAAAGAAAAGAGAAGAAATGGGAGGTAGAAAACAAAAAAGAAACAAATGAAAAGAAAAAAGGGGGAAGAAAACAAAGGAAAAAAGAGAAAGAACGGGTGGGAGCAAGCCAAAAGGAGAAAAATTAAGGAAAAATGCAAAAAGAGGAAAAGAAAAGGAGAAAAGACAAAGGGGAGGAGAAAAAAAACCCCAGAAGGTAGACGTTATATCTGTATCAGTCATCGGCTCAGGCTGATGGAAAAATATATCATTATCGGTCCCCAAAAAATTCATATGGGTCGATGATTAGTTTAAATTAAACACTGCATTTATTTCCCACAAACAAACACATGAAAGTGGACGTGGCGAAAGTGTGATGTGTCTTACTGTTCTTTTGTTTCCAGGTCCAGGTCCACCACACCCTGAAATATAGATTTACAAACTCAGGTTATTCTATGATCACACATAAAATAGAAAGAAAACAGGAGAAGACACAGAGAAAATAAGTTTTACCTGGTCCAGAGACAGAGAAACCTTCCCTGTGTAATTGTCTGGAAGATTCTGCAGATGTGCGTATGTTTCCATGGTAACGGCAGAGGCTGCTGCATCATCTACCTTTTCATTAGTGTTTGGCTGAAAAACAGGAACATAAGGTTACGTCACTAACCCTTAAAAACCATAACGTCCACCTTTAACCTTTAGAGACACAAATCTTGTACTTTAAGACACTGTTCATTTCAGAAGAATATATATATATATATATATATATATATATATATATATATATATATATATATATATATATATATATATTCTTCTTAAATGAATACACAGCCTGAAGGAACCACCTGTAATAAACATTTCATACTTACTGCCAATCTCACTTGAGTCCCCAGATCTCTGTTGACATAGAAACGCAGTTTTTGGGATCCATCCTCCTTTAAACTGAGGGTTTTCGTGTCCTCATAGGCTCCAATGACCTTTAAGACTTTGTTCACAATGTGATCTGGTGACAAAAAAACAGAACAGTTTCAAGACAAAAATAAAATATCCGTTCATACTTAACACTAATATATAAGGAAAAAAAATCCATTGATATTAATGACTGTAACAATACAGCACTAAACAAACATAAGCCAAAGGGAAAATAAAGAGGAAGATGGAATAAAAAGTAAAAGGTGGTGAAAATCTGTGACTTTTGAGTGTTTTCTTACTTTTGAGGCTGAGCAGCTGGTCAACACCAACATCCAAGGCAGTGAGTGGAGCAGCCTGCACCCAAAACAGAAATTAGAAATAACATATACACACACACACATATATATATATATATATATATATATACACGTACATACTGTACATACATACAATAAAATATATTTTAAAAACAAATTTTAAACTGGTAAAGGCCATCGCCTATTATACCAAAGCAGGACAATATAACTAAAGCCAGTGAAGGACTGGGACGTACCCGGATGAAACAGCAAACACAAACATTCACCAAGTATAGATATCTTTGGGACATGAAAGCAAACATGGCTGACATGACTGTAACAGCGAAACACATGAGACGTCGGCTACGAACGCTGAACAGTCAAATACCCTCTAGAAAAGAAGTGTGCACCCTCCTTTTCCAAAATATACAAACAGATATTTTGTGGACGTTGTTTCAGGATAAAAATCATCAACAAACCAGATATCAAAAACAGATATTAACACTAAATAAAGTTTCATTTATTTCTTCACGGTGGCAGATCACTGGATCCAGTATAAATAGCTGCTGTAGCCAACTGGAGCACACTCTGCTCACCCCCAAATTAAGCCCTGACTGAGACCACCCGATAGTGAGAGGACATAGCCTGGTGCACTCAATCCAACATTCTGTGAAAGGCACACACTCCTGTACGTCTGAAAATGACGCCTTCATTACAAAATCGTCACAGCCACGGCCAATATTTGATCAAAAATGTTGTTGATAACTTTTGATTCCAGGCGTGTGTCTGTGATTTTTACAGTTTGTTGTAAATGGGATGTAAACTCTAGGAGAAGATGATGAAAGGATGAGGGCTGGAATTCTGACTAAACCCCATTCACTTCTATGGCTCAGTTCTGGTGTTGTCATGGCAACACAGTTGTAAATAGAGGTGTGTCCTCATTGGCTTTGTGGTTCAGTTTGTGTCCCAAATTTGGTTTGATTGTAGAAAAAAAAAATTCAGTTCCACTCCTAATAATATCCTAATTAAAAATAACATGGTTGATGAATGATGGATCATTTTGTGTGCAGCTAAAAGTAAAATGAAGATGAAACTCACCACCAGGATGCCGTTGGACACATATTCAGGATTGTTTTCTTTACTGCAATAAAAAATAACATTTAATACAGGACAAACAAAAAAAATGTATTCCATCAAACAGTGATGCATGAATATATTCTATTTTACATATATTACTGGATGTTGCATAATAATTCTGCATGTTCTAAAACTCAGTTACCTCTCAATCAGCTCAAATTCCATCAGAAGTTTGGTTTCTTTTCCCTTTAATTACAAAAAATAAATAAACAACCTTTTAGTGCCATGTCATAAGGTTTGATAAATGAATGAATATTGATTTGATGAAAAAAGAAATAAATATCCCATGACCTCCTGTGATTTTAATGTGGAGTTATGAGATAAATTCACATTTTAACTCAGTCCTGTACTAAAAAAAGTTATATTTTTCACCAAAAGGAATATCCAGATTTTTTGTGAAATTGACCTTTGACCTATATTCACCAAACTTTAATGGGATCTATTCTGGATCACTTCACAACTTTCCTGAAAATGTTACGGAAATTGGTCCATTAGTTTTTATTGTTCTGTTTCTGACAAACAAACAAACCAAAAAAGCTGAGCAGAAAACAACATCCTTCCTCTTCTTTGGGGGCAGAGTACAAATATTTCATAAATGTTGTCGTACAGTGTATAATCTATACTCTACCTCCTCTGGGTTAATGCTGAAGGCCTTGGTCTCCTTGTTTCCTACGGTCAGGGTGCTGATGTCCAACAAGATGGTGGACACCAGGTCATCGAACAGTGGGTCTTCATCATGTACTTGGATCTCCAGAACATTCTGAGGAAACACACCACAGTTCAGGCCCGAGAGTGACTCCACACACACACACACACACACACACACACCCTATTCATGTTCAGGGGTGGATGGACACGCCTCATGGTGGGGTTGGATGGTGTATCCAGTTTGATCTGAACTGAGGGTTTTTTGACAAAAGTCCCACTAACGTTCTGAGCATATTACTACCCTTCTCAAAAAAGGGGTGTGGCCAATGTGCCAGTGAGCCCTCGTCCCTTTGTCGTGGACGACCTTTAACCTGGGGGGAAGTTCAATAATAATTTTTGTATATTCTTACTTTTGTTTTGTTTAAGGTTCATACTTTAATTTTTTATTTTCTCATTCATGTATTTCAGCCTAAAGTCACCCTGATCCTGAGTGGACTCACTTTGGTCTGGACTGGGACCCTGTAGGTGAAGGTCTCATTCCACTCTGGGTTGTTATTGTTGGACACGGTTTTGGTCCGATAGGGCGTGGCTCTGGCCGTGGGCAGAGACAGAATGACGTACAGGTCTGACGCTGAAACTGGAAGAAAGAGACGGAGGAACACAGTGAGTACAGGATCAGACTGCGATCCGGGTCCAGCTGCAGGTGAACTTACTGTAGTCCTGGCTCTTCTGGGTCTTGGCGCTCAGTACAGTGATGTTCAAAGTCCGGAAGGAGATAGTTTCTTTTTGCTAATGGAAGAAAAAACACAGAATGACCACAGCGCTGTTACCATGGAAACACTCTACATTGACCTTTTATTAAGTGATTTAGAACCATTTATTGTAATTTTATCCTCTGTATTTTGTTCAGCAAATAAAATGATAAAACTGGAAGAATAAAATCATAAGAATAAGAATAATGATGAACAAAAGTTGTTAGAATTTTAAAAGAACAAAGTGAAAATATTTGAAGAATAAGATGAGGATTGACAAAACAAAAGAAAATTGTAATATCAAATGAAAAACATGATATTTAAAGATTATAGCCATAGTAATAAAAGAATAAACTTAGAATATGGTGTGAATACACTCACCGGCCACTTTATTAGGTACACTTGTCCAACTGCTCGTTAATGCAACTTTCAAATCAGCCAGTCTTATGGCAGTATTTAGACATGTAGACATCTGCTACAGTTCAAACTGAGCATCAGAGCATCAGCAAAAGTGAATGTACTTTATGTTATCTGGCCACTAACACAGCCATACCCAATCCTCAAAGCACCCAAAGTAAATCAGTTATCATGCCAGGCTGTGGATGTAAATGTTTGTGGTGATAGAAAATGTTTGAAATTAAACTGACCTTGCATCACACAAGTTGTCACATGTTTAGGGACCAACTCCTCAGCAGCAGCGGAATTTTACTGATGTGATCAGCCCACTTCAACAGTGAATCAAAAGATCTACATAGCTAACCTACTTTACTCGCCTAATGCTACCTTTGGAAAAGCGGATTAAAAACCAACGACGTGGCAACATAGTAAATCAGTTCATATACCAATTGCAACAATAAAAACCATAGATGGGTACAGAAAAGTTTTCACTATTTTCCACTGAAAGATCTGGAAAGAATGAAACTCTGGCTCTGAGCTCCAGGATTAGACATGGATACACCAATGGAGACACTACGTAACCAGGTGATCTGTAGTCATCATTTCAGTCCAGATGACTTCATAAAGTCAGCAAAAAAGAGATAACGATGATGGATTAATCCACTTTAAGGCATTCATTTTGACAGGCCTAGAATAAAATAAATAACTTACCAGGTGATGATCGTCATCATTCCTGAAAGAAAAACACAAGTAAACATGTTTTATGTGGAATGAGTTTGATAAAATCACAGACAGACTGAGGCTCCGTTCAGATGCAGATAATTGTGGTCCAGATCTGATCATGTGATCATCTGTTAAAGAGCATCTGAACAGATCTGATCCACTTCAGAACCGATCCTTCAGTCTCAACGGTGCCTTAGAGAAACAATAATAGGAAGAGTTAGTGAATAAAATCTGACCTTGGGTTGGATCCAGATGCCATGTT